>NW_010729293.1:276312-342054 GCF_000365185.1 Nelumbo nucifera | reverse complement strand
AGTTGTGGGAGAAGTCAAGATTGGATCTTGACATCAGTTCTTTGAGAAATGATTGAAAGGAAGCTGTGCTCACGTACCATCCTGCTGATTCTTGCGAATGACAGAGTTTTTGGAGAAGAATACTGCTGATTCTACTCCATCCTGCACTGCGCCATCTTCAGTGGGAACAGTCTTTGGATCCTTCCTTGGGCGTGAACACCTTCGTTGGGAGATACTACTTCTCTGTATCAGGTATAATCCTCTCCTACTCCTTCTGGTTCAGATCTGGTTCAGTTCTTGGTTCAAGGATGATCCTTGAAAATATGATTTTCTAAAATAGGGAATGCGATTCCCAGTTGAAGGAAGAGAAAAATTTTTGAAATTCGCCCCTTATTCTGCAATCTTTGGGCGTCAATGGGATGGATCTCTCATCCCTTCAGCCCCTGCTTCACAAGAGTTGGAATTGTAACATTGATATTTGCTACATTAAAAAAGACAATAGTTTTTTAATAAGAAACTTACAATTATAAGTAACCAAATCTTGAAACTCATATAAAGACTTAAAAGAGATCATCATGTGTTCATTTTTTAAATATTGCTTCAGCAAAGCATCTCATATAAAAGAATTAATACAATCATACAGTGATAGTTCTAAGTTCTACTTCATAGTTGTCCTTTGTTTTACATCGAGAACTCCCTCGGATAGTAGGACTGTTCGGCCCAAGAACCGTCCAGGCAACCGGTTCCGTTTTACCCCAAACCTAATCCCTGGCAAAAAATCGTTAAATTAGTCAACGACCTGTTGACCCAGGCGGTCAACCCATTCAACAGTTTTTGGCCATTTTTTTTGTTGTTGTTAGCACGGGCCATCCGTTCAAACCGGACAGTCAAACCATCGACTTGGAAACCGGTGGCCATAACTGTTCCGTTGTTGGGTCATTTTTTTCTAAATGTCAATAATTAGACAAAAAAAACTTTGTAGTCATAGTCATGGAAAGGGTAGACATTGCAAAGGATTCCAAAACCTTGAAAGATAAACCCAAAGTGACCTTAAACACAAAAAAAAAAATGGCGGTAAATACACCAAACTGGAAAACCCAAGGAAAAAAATCAGAAAATGGAGTTCAAAGTTCCGCTTTAAAATGGAGCTAAACATACATGCAATCAAAGAAAGACACAAAGTAGATTGTCTTGTAAGAAAATAGAAAAAAAAAGAAAAACATTACACAAGAAAACCCAAAGAAAAAACAAAAGAGAAGAAATAAAATGGTGGTAAACCCTAAACCGTTTTGAAGGATCTTGAAGAAGAAAACCAAACACAAAAGAAAATAAAAAAAAAAGCAGAAAATAAAAAAAAAGGAACATACCGCACACGCTCGAATAAAGCCAACAATAGAAGAAACCTTTGAATAGTAAAATCCAAAAGCACAAAAAACCATTGTTTTCGAACCGCTATTGACTTGAACGGATGGACATTTCGGCCCAGGAACCATCCAGGCAACCGGTTCCGTTTTACCCCAATCCTAGTCCCTAGCCAAAAACCGTTGAATCGATCAACGACCCATTGACCTCGGCGATCGAACTGTTGACCTATTAACCCGTTTCAATGGTTTTTGATCATTTTTTTATTTTTTTTTAATTGGGAACCGTCTAGGCAACCGATTCCATTTTATCCCAATCCCAGTCCCTGGCCAAAAATCGTTGACTCGGTCAATGACCCATTGACCCAGGTGGTCGAACTGTCGACCCGTTGACCCGTTCAATGGTTTTTTTCCTTTTTTTATTTTTTTTTTAATTTTTGTTGTCAAAACGTGTCGTCTGTTCGAACCGTCAACCCAAAAACCGGTGGCCATAATGGTTCTATTTTCGGGTTGTATGAGTCACACGCTCGAATGACATAACATGTATGATACTGCTTAATGAACCTCACATACTCAATTTTTTGCCTGTAATTTTTGTTGTCAGAACGGGCTGTCCGTCGAACCAGACGGTCGAACCGCCATTTTTTTATTTTTTTAATTGGGAACCGTCCAGGCAACCAGTTCCATTTTACCCCAATCCTGATCCTTGGCCAAAAACCGTTGAATCGGTCAATGACCCATTGACCCGAGTAGTTGAACCGTCAACACGTTCAATGGTTTTTGGCAGTTTTTTATCTTTTTTTAATTTTTGTTGTCAGAACGAGTCGTCTGTCTGTTTGAACCGGACGATCGAACCGTCAACCCAAAAACTGGTAGCCAGAACGGTTCCGTTTTTGGGTCGTATGAGTCACACACTCGAATTACATAACACGTATGATACTGCTTAATGGACCTCACACACTCAATTTTTTCCCTGTAAATTTTGTTGTCAGAACAGGTCATCCGTTTGACCCAGACGGTCGAACTGTCAACCCCAAAAACTGATGGCCATAATGGTTCCATAATTTTTGTTGTCAGAACAGATCATTTGTTTGAACTAGACGATCAAACTGTCAATCCAAAAGGGTTGCCATTTGAAGAAAGGAGAGAACACCCCTATCCCTTTAAGTTATATATATAAGGGTTGCCATTTAGTGAAAGGAGAGACCACCCCAATCCCTTTAATATATATACTAGCGGAGGAGCCCTGTTTCGCAGGGGCTTGAATGGAACCATCAACCCGTTGACCCAGTCCCTGGCCAAAAACTGTTGAACCGGTCAATGACCAATTGACCCAAGCGATCGACCTGTTGACTCGTTTAATGGTTTTTGGCCTTTTTTTTTAATTGGGAACCATCTAGGCAACCGGTTCTGTTTTATCCTAATCTCAGTCCCTGGCCAAAAATCGTTGAATCAGTCAACGATCCATTGACCCAGGCGGTCGAACCATTGACCTGTTCAATGGTTTTTGGTCATTTTTTTATTTTTTAAGTTTTTGTTGTCATAACTGGCCATCCGTTCGAACCGAACAATCGAACCGTCGACCCGAAAACCGGTGGCCATAACGGTTCCATTTTCAGGTTGTATGAGTCACACGCTCGAATGACATAACACATATGGTACTGCTTAATGGACCTCACACACTCAATTTTTTGCATGTAATTTTTTTGTCAAAACGAGTCATCCGTTTTTTTATTTTTTTAATTGGAAACCGTTCATGCAACCAGTTCCAATTTACCCCAATCCCGGTTCTTGGCCAAAAACCATTAACCCGCTTACTCATTCAATGATTTTTGGTCATTTTTTTAATTTTTTTAATTTTTATTGTCAGAATGGGTTGTCGGTTCGAACCCGAGGATCGAACCGTCAACCCGAAAACCGATGGCCATAACAGTTCCATTTTCGGGTCCTATGAGTCACATGCTCGAATGACATAACACGTATGATAATGCTTAATGGACCTCACACACAAGATTTTTTGCCTATAATTTGTGTTGTCATATTGGGTTGTCTGTTCGAACTAGACTATCGAACCGTCGACCCAAAAACTGGTGGCCAAAAACGGTTTCGTAATTTTTTGCTTGTAAATTTTTGTTGCTAAAATGGGTCATCCGTTCGAACCGAACGGTCGAATCATCGACCCAAAAACCGGTGGCCAAAATGATTTCGGTTTCGGGTCATATGATTCACACTCTCGAATGACATAACACATATGATACTACTTAATGGACCTCACAATCGAACCGTCGACCCAAAAACTGGTGGCCAGAATGGTTCCATAATTTTTGTTGTTAAAATGGGTCATCCGTTCGAACCGAACGGTCGAACCATCAGTTGTCAAAACATTATTAACAACATTTATCAATAATAATAAGTAATTATACTATTTAATTAAATAATCATTAATGATAGTTTTAATAATATTATTTAGTTATTTTTAATATAATAGTAAATATTAAATTTATGAATAGGATTTATTAACATTATTCATTAAATTAATAATTACCAAANTTATGAATAGGATTTATTAACATTATTCATTAAATTAATAATTACCAAAATTAAATTAAATTAAATTAATAGTATTTATCAGTAATAGTTAGTAATTATAATATTTTATTAAATAATCAATAACAATACTTTTAATAACATTTTTAATTATTTTAATATAACAATAATTACTAAATTTATTAACAGTATTTATTAATAACAATATTTATAATATTAATTTAAAGTAAAATTAAAGTAAATATGTATTTATTAACAATATTTATAATAACAATAATAATCAGTAATTTATTAACAATAATAGTAATAATCAATTATTGTAATAATCAGTAATTATTAAATTATAGTAATTAATTACTATAATAATCAATAATTACTGTTATTTATATGACAATAATTACTGAATAGCTCTCACATGAGAATCTACTTACACGAATAGATTTCATTTTGGTCAAGTTTGAGGGGAATATTAAAATATGGTTTGCACTAGGGCTGCAACTTGGATAGACTTAAAACCGACCCAATCTACAATTTTGTACAGATTAGACTTAGATTTTCCGCCTTCAAGCTAGGTTTGGGCCCACTTTTCTATTATTTTTTTTTTTTTCTGGGCCTGAGCCTAGTTCATAGGTATATATTACAAATACATGATATACACATCTATATAAGTATATATTATTTTATAATATGGGTGAGATCGAGTTGAATTTTCTAATCAAACTTAATCTAAAACCTAAAAACTAAAAGTCCAATCTGTACAAAATATACTCAGCAAATTTTGTTGACAATCGCACCATGTTACAAAAACACCCTTGTGTTCTGGTTCAAACTTCCAATCAGCTGGTTTTCAATCACACTAAGGTAGGGCCCAAGAGATTTATCCACACTACGCCTAAACCATTCTACCCTGCTAAAGAGTAAAGACCCCCTGAAAAGGCTAGCTATAATCAACCCTGTGGCCCACCTTAACGTCACTTCATCTGATTCAATGTGGGACAATAGTAAACATCAAAGGCCATGATTAATCTGGCCACGTCACAGCAAAAGTAGATTGTTTCCATTCAGGTGTCTATCTTTCAGTGCTCTAAAAGAGCTTACTTTGCCATGCACGTGGGTTGTTGGATGGAAACTTTAGATGAGAACATGTGGAGCAAATTTTCGTCACTAATTAAGCAAATATCTGGAGGATTCTTGGGTCGTTGATATCATCAAAACTAATCAGGCCTGCTCAAAATCTACAACACAAACTGCAACCCAGTCGATGATACTGCACCTCTCTGCTAACTGTCCCTCCATCCCTCCAGTAGTTTTGACTTTTGAGTCAGATATGATTATACTACTTGTGCTTGTCTTTATGAGGTTGTGGTCTGCTGAATGAACTTTTTGTTCTTGCTTTTGTTCGAGAGCTAGCGTTTCTTCCATTTGGCTAAGGAAAACAACATCCTTAAAATAAAAGCGACTAGGATTCTCGCTAAAGTTGTGGCAATCTCCAAAGTCCAACATAATCAATGCCCATGATCGTGGAATTGTTGATGCAGCGGAAGGCAAAATAAATCAATGATTGTTATTTTGATTCATTCCTTCCAAATGTTATCTGTGGAATATCCATCTGTTTGGCCGATTAAGGAGGTTGGCAAGTAAGTTGTCTTTGGATGTGGAATTTGACCTCATGCTGCATTTGATTGAGTTATAAGTTAGGCTCTCCTGCTTGTTAATCTATTATTGAGGAAATTCTTATTCGAATTCTGTTTTTGGTTTTTGATGAGAAATAGCTGAGGCGTATGATAATCTATTTCTCAGGAATAGATTTTCTTCTACAGACGTTTGGATAATATTATATATATTAGGGTCCGTTTGGTTTATGGTTGGAATCAGAATCAAAATGATCCATTCCCGTAGTCTGCTTGGTTCACACAAGAATAGGAATGGAAATTGTGATCAGTACGAATAGGATTTCATTCCCAAAGGAAGGGTAGGGAATGGCCATTCCCTCAAATAAGGAAATGTCATTCCAGCAGAAATGGAAATGGAATTCTAATTCTGCTCAATCAAACAGTTAGAATCGGAATAACCCATTCCGATTCCAATTCCAAACCCTTATTCCCACAAACCAAACAGGGCCTTAATTTTTAAGATAAATTCTTCAGTAGGTAGTAAAATAAAAATCCAAACGGGACCTTGTGGAATTCTAAACCCAGAACCAGCAAAAAAATAATGGGTTCAGACATGAGGTCAGTAGGTAGGGACAGAAACCACTGCTGCCATCCTTGCACATTTCATACCCTCACAAACTTATTGAGAGGGTTCGACGACTGCAGCAAGCCAACGAGTGGTTCCAATAGAATGGACGTGGGTTCTGTTTGTTAGGTTGAGTTGGAATTGCTTCACGCATTTCTTTAATCCATTCCACACGAAAAACTATATATTTCTGTTCCTTCCCAGTTGCTTCCATTGTTCATCATCAACGCACAAGACTTGCCTTTGAGGCTTGGGGTTCAATTGGAATAGTTAGAATGTGATCAACTGAGTATACCTACGTGAGCCTTGGCCAATTAGCTTCATAATAAAAATGTTTAAACAAAATAATAAAATAAAATAAGCAAACGGTCAGAATCATATAATATTTGCAAGGTGGAAGCCGTTGGATGATGGATCCCACACCCTGCATGCAATACCTAATCACCCATAGTTGCCTTGGACAGGGAGGTGTAGGTTAAGCAAGGTTGTCGGGCCAAAAAACAAGTCATCCAATCTAATTAAACTTTCTATTGCACCATTTGGAGAGGAAAGTGGGAATAATCCTTAATCCATATATGGCACCATTGCTGTTTAATTTTGTCTGAAACGATTTGAATTTATCGATACAAATCATGGTTTTGAATATCAAATTAGACTAGATGGTCGGACCAATTGATCTGGGAACCGTTCAAGCAATTAGTTCTGTTTCACTCTAAACTCGTTTTTAGGTCAAAAATCATTGACTTGACCAGTGATAGGTGGTCAAACCCCATCAATCCATCAATTTCAACAATGATTTTTGGTCATTTTTTGTTTTAATTATTTTTTTAAATCGGAACAAGCTCTTCATTCGAACCGGATGATCGGACCCAAGAACAAATGGCCAAAACAGTTATATATCCAATCCAGTTTTTTAAACCTTGATACAAATTTGTGTGAGCGATTTTCTTTTCTACTCGAAACATCTTCATTGATAAATAAAAATGTTTTTTATATTTGAAATGCAGTATTTGATACTTAATTATAGATATCAATGATGGGACTCACATGTTAATCTACCTAAAACGTTTGAGGAAAAAACAGCAATGGTACCAAGCCTATATCGGTAACCTCATTTGATTGAGCAGATTTCGACCTATTGATGGAATTGGTAACATCTCTGAATTGGGATCCATGAGTGGGTGTGGCTCATGATCCCATTTCACACCATATATTTATGCAAACAAGACAGAAGAAAAAGGACAGTCCTTGGCTTATAAGTTATAATAAAAATCGTACTACCAATAACCCCACATTTCACCCTTGTATGGTTTTTTGTTGGCTTGTGGGCTCCCTTAATTAGGGCACTGCTGTATTGAGGCATTGGGTGACTCTCAGGAATAAATTTCTTTCATAAGTTTAGAGTGTGCACTTGCTGCAGTGAAGCTGGCCAGTTGCCTCTTAATGAATTCATACACTCCTATTCAACTACCCATGTGGCCATATGCTTTCCACCTAATACCACAAGCCAAGTCCCAGACTTTCGGTTAAGGTTGTAAGTCAGGATTTAGGACTATCAATGGAAAAAGTTACACCTTCGAATCTATAAAATAAATTTTAGACACTATAAGGTCAGGTTGGATTTAAAAATTATGCATTTTTAAGCCGAATTAAGTCGGGTTCAGGTTGGGCCACCGATGGTTGAGTTAGGGACTTAGGGTTGAGGCAAACCTATCCCAAACCCGACCCGTTAATATCCCTAACTCTTACTATGTTGGCACACTTTTTGCTTTCAGCAGATCCCGTCTCTAATTTCACAAATTAATTACTAGTGGTAAAAATTAGTGGATTGTATGCACTTAACTAGAAAACAAAAAAGAAAGAAAGACTAACAAAAAAGAAATATTTCAAGAATTATCCAAACAAATTAAAGTAATCAATAATTAAGAAAGCAACACAATTAATGATGTTTTGGATGTTAATTACTTTAAGCTTGGCGAATGACAAATTGACAATGATGACGATGAAGGGTGATCCCTAATGTGCCATTGACAAGGCCGACCAAGTTACACAGCCAGTGTCAATTCAAGAGGCCACCTCAACTTCATCCTTTGGCTTCTTGCCCGCAAAGTTAGCCTTTGGAAGCCTCCTCTCACCTCCCAGTCTCCCTAAAGAAAAGCATTTTGTTTGCCCTCTTTTTCTATTTGTGTCTAAGTGGAAGCTCAATCCAATCCAATTGGGTACTTTATTTTCCCTTGTGTCTCTCACAATTGGTAGGTAGATATGACAAAACACAAGGCAATTGGAATGCTTTTGTTTTTTCTCCTTTTCATTTTTCAATTTCAATTACGATTTTTTAGGCCACATCCCATTTTTTTATCAGCAGGGTATGAAGTGAAAAGCCAAGAATGCCCCTTGTATGTCACGTGTATCCTGAAAGCAAAAAGTGGGTATGGTCAAAACACATTAACACCACACCTCTTTTATTTACCAAGTCTAGGCTTTGGGTAATTAGGCTCTTACCTCGGCGTCCTAAGTCTGCCTTTTGATTCAAATTATTATATATAGCCCAAACGAGTCTTAGGGCAGCTTTTCACCTTGATCAATTAATTATTGTTTTCAGTATTGGTGTTGATCACTAACTTTCAGACAAGTATATTATATTATATTGTTTAGCACTGTAAAGCCTAAAGGTGGGCTGATTCTCTTTCTCTGTTCGGCTGTTCCTCGAATGAGTGGATCAACTAGAAAGTTAGGGCTCCAATCTCTATGTCTTTACTATATCAAACACTTTTATCAGTCATTCAAGTTTCAGTAGGCCACAACCCTTGTCAAATATCATGGCATTTTGGACTCTTCTAACCTTTTTTTTTTTTTAATTTCTTTTCTGTTCTAAGAAGAACCCCCTTTCTTGGAGAAATTATTGGTTCCTATCTGATTAGGAGGAATTGTATCCGACCAAATGCTGAAATGCATTTTTTTAGTTAAAATTTAAAGCGAGGTGGTCAGACCAAAACATCCGACCATGGGAGGAGAGAATATGTGCTCCTTTTCTTGCTGCAACGTAACTCTCTTTGCTCTATTGCTAATAAGTTTGAGAGCTTCCTGGATATGATGAAGATTTTAATTTATTTGAAATAATTGCGTTCACTACTTTTGTTAGATAATCCTATTGCTTTACAGCTGAAATTGTCTTTCCGGGTGTGTTCGTCAATTATATTTTGTTTTTCAAAAGATAAAACAAAGCGTGAATTATATTTTTGTCAAAGTATGATTTCATGGGGTGCAACATTTTACAGCCTTGCTGGTTCTAATATTAGTATTTATGTGCATATTTTCGCCGAAGTTTCCAAAACGAAGAAGCCAAAGTTTTGATTGGAATTGAAAAGGACTGGTTTAAATAAACAATCGGAGCAAATATATACAGATGCGTTGTTTTCATTATGTCTTTGCCCTTCCCCACCCTCCATTGATTGACGCTGAAACAAAGGGGAGAAAGGTGAATCAGTTGGCATATTTGGGGTCGCATTTTGAAGGAGGACCTTTTCATGCCTTCACGTGAAGGGAACTCTATCTCTCTAATTCCTGCCTCTGCCTGATGGTGACTATTTTATTTTCTTGCCAACTTTTCTTCACCCCCAAACAAAAATTTCTACAATTTATTGCACTAAATCACTATTTTGTTGGTGATTTTTCTTTCCCTCGTCTTGCCTTGCGTAGCCTTATTTGAATTTATCCAAAATAACGAACCCGTTTGGGAGGAAATTATTTATTATAGTTTTATCGAAAATGTCAATTTTTTTTGACACATTTAAGTCTTGGGAAAATTCCTAATTTAGGTTCTGAATTTCAAAACGTGACAATTTAATATCCAAACTTTTAAAATATGTTAATTTAACCAGCTGTTAAGTGACATTTGAAAAGACACAAATGCCCTTCGAGTGTCGTCCAACTCTCTTTATTAACCATTCAAACATTGATGAAAAATAAACAGTCCCAAATTCTTGCTTTTTCTATTCAAGAAAGTTGGAATTATATGGGATCCAGATCTCTTGCCCACAAATATCCTACCCACAGGACTACAATTGAACATTGGGAACATCTTGCCATGTGCGTGTATGTGTGTTATATAGGATTGGATCCACTGACCGTCCATTAAAATTTCATCAGTTTTTTATCTTTTGAGTTTAACACTTTAATTACCTTCTTGAATCACTTCACAAAGTTTGAATTAAAAAATTTTTAAATTATTTAAATATTATAATAAAATTACTTACTAAGTTTAAAATATTTATATACTAAGAATTATTTAAATATTATAATTACATACTAAGTTTAAAGCATAAAAAATAATTATAATAGATTTATAATATTCATATTATTAATAATTTTATACTTTTACAAAATTAATTACAAAATCGTGTACTAATAATATAAATTATAAGTTTATGGATTATTCAATTTAAATTTTATTCAAATAATAAAAATTTAATAGTAAAAAGTAAAATATTATTTAAATATTTCAATAACTAAATATCTTAAACAACAAAATATTAAAAATAGCTAAGTGATTGTATAAAAATATTTAATATTACATAATAACTTTAAAATAAATAAAATTAAAATAACAAAAAAATAAATATTATACATATTATTGAAATATTTAAATAAATAAATATCTTAAATAAAGATATGTTTAACATAAATAAATTTTAAATATTTACAATAACAAAATTATGTAATAAATATATAAATTTCTTAAAAGTAGAAAATAATTTAATATTTTACAAAATTCATAATAGAATTATGAAATAATTGTATAAATTATAATTTTATAGATTATTAAATTCAAGAAATAATTAATATTTTAAAGCTTTAAATAAAGATATTATATAAATAACCAAATAATATTGTAAATAACTAATTTCACTTATCTCAATTAATAATTATAGAAAATAACTCTCAAAAAATTAATATTTATAAATAATAATTTTACAATCTTAATCTATATTTATTATATATTTCTATATACTAAAATTAATTTATTATATTTTCAGTAATTATTTATTGTGTTTTTTGATAAATATATTTTTGTTTTGTTACTTAACAGAAAATTTTCAATAATTATTGGAGACTAAACTATTCTTATTTAAATTTTTTAATTTAATTTGTTTTATTTATTGTATTTTTTTATAAATTTATTTTTAGTAATTATGTATTTTTGTTTTATATATATATATATATATATAGGAGTGTTCACGAGTCGATTCGGTTTAGTTGCAGGTTGTTTGGTCCGGTTTGGTTGTAGGCCGTTTGGCCAACGAAATCGACCTAGTCATGTTGGGGAGTTGGTCACCCAAAACAGACTAACCACTAGTTAAAATCGGCCAACTCATGTTGTATCGGTTTTAGCCAATTTTCAATTTGGTTAGTTGGTTCAAGAGATTTAAACTTAAAAAGTTAAATTTAAATTTAAAAAATTACAGTGGTATTATTAAAAATTTAAATTTACAATAAAAATATGCTAGACTAAGAAATATGGGAATTTTCCCACTTTCCCATATTAAAAAATTATATTTAATATATATATCGTCGGGTCGGTTCAATTTTGGTCAATTTACAAATGCCAAATTGAAACTAACCCAACTTGGTCAGGTTAGGAAATTATTGTTGAACCAAAGACAATCGAAAATACTAGAAAATTGACCAACTTGGGTTGGGTTGGTTGATATCATTGGTTTGATGACTAACCCTAGCTAAAATTAATTATTGTTATATACTTTTGTATTATAAAAGTTATTAAAAGTAATATATAAAATATAAATAATTATTAATTATTTAAAATTTTAAAATATAAAAAAAATTGTATGCTCTTATGTATTTCTATTATACAGCTTTCATTTAACAAAAGCCGTGCATTACACGATTCACACGGGTCCCTGCTAGTATATTCATATTTAGTGAATAATTTGTGTTGATAAAATGACTTAATCCAAAATGGATTGGGGTTGATTCCATGTTTTATCTGTATTCTTGTGCTTGTAAACTTTGCAACAACATATGTGGTGTGGTGTAGTTGCCACTTGCCAGTGAAACTGGATGTTCCTAGTTGATTATTCCGAAACTAGATGATCAATTTAAATAATTGGATTATATTCTAATTCTTTTTTAATCAAAAAGGCAAATATATATATATATATATATATATATATATATATATATATTAAAATGAAGTAGTCAAGAAATTTTCTCATTTTTTTGAATTTTTTGTTTTTATTCCATGTCATTTTTTAAACAACCAATGAGATGCACTTTCCCAATAACCTAAATAATCTCCTCTTCTAAAATTTATACTAAAACTACCTCCCCCACTTTCTCTAGAATTACCTCTAATTCCTATTTATCTTCTAAATTATATCTAATTCCTATTTATCTCCACAATTATCTCTAATTTAGTATAGTTTTTCTATCCTAAAATTTCTCTAATTTCTATTTATCCTTTCCAATACTTTTTATCTATATCTATCAAAAGAAAGTTTGGATTAAAAAATTTAAGAATTATTTAAATATTATAACAAAATTATATAATAACATTAAAATATTTATTAAAAATATAAAAAATAATTTTATATTTTTATAAAATATATCACGAATTATGTACTAACAATTTAAATTATGTTTTTCTATATTATCAATTTAAATGCTTTTCAAATATTTAATAATATGTAATATCTTTAAATAAATAAAAAATCAAATAACAAAAATATTTTAAATATTTTATAGATTATTTAAATATTTAAATATATAAATATTTATTGTAACTATATTTTAAATAGTTAAAATAACGAAATTATCCAATAAATAATTTTATATTTTTACAAAATATATCGCGAAATTATGTACTAACAATATAAATTATGTTTTTCCGAATCATCAATTTAAATGTTTTTCAAATATTTAAATAATATGTAATAGCTTTAAATAAATAAAATTCAAATAACAAAAAATATTAAATATTTTATAGATGATTTAAATATTTAAATAACTAGATTTTAAATAGTTAAAATAACAAAATTATGTAATAAATTTAGAAAATTTCTTTAAAGTGGAAAAATAATTATAACATAATATTGAAATTAATAATAATTTAATATATTACAAAATTAATAATGAAATTATGTAATAATGGTATAAATTATGATTTTATGGATAATTAAGGTGGCATTTGATAAATCTGAAAATTCAGATCTGAAAAGCTAAAAAGATATTAAGTGTTTGAAATTTGAAAAGAGGCATAGATGCTTTTCTACTTTTTAGAGGGTCTGAATCTATAAATTTGTTTGTGTTGGATCAACCCTTTACCATCTGAAATTTACTAATTTTACTATTTTACCCCTAAAATATACTATTTGGAAATTTTGAATTCAATTTGCATTATCTCATAAAAAATAATTTTCAACCTCAAAATAATATTGAAACAATACAAATAAAAAATAATCAATGACTATAAAAGTGTTAAAATAATTAATAAATAATAATTAATAAAAATATTATTATTATTCACCGAACCACTACTACTGCGTGAGAGAGAGAGAGAGAAGACAAGAGGGAGAACGAGAGCGAGAGAGAGAGAGAGAGAGAGAAAGAGAAAGAGCCGCTATTGCAAGTTGTAGCGGTGGTGGCGGGAATACAGGGCAGAGAGATAGCCACTGCTGCAACTTATAGCGGTGGTGGTGGGAAGACTAGGCGGAGAGAGAGAGAAAGAGAGAGAGAGAGAGAGAGACCAAATGTTTAGGTTTTCTGGGTTTGGGGTTATCAGGGGTAACTCATGTCATTTCCAAAATATTATAAGGATATTTTGGACTATGCACCAGCATTGAAACACATTTGAGCGCATTAAGAGTCGACCCAAGGTTCATAATTTTTAGATCTGAAAATAAGATTCATACCAATTTTAAGAGGTAAAACCAAACAAGGGGTGAGGTCTAAAAATTAGCATTTTCAGATTCAGACATCTAAAAAGTGCAATCAAGCGACCCCTAAATTCCATAAATAACTAATATTTTAAAATTTAAATATTTTACATATTATTTAAGTATTTAAATAACTGGGTATTTTAAATAACAAAATACTTAACATAACTAGATTTTAAATATTTTAAATAAAGAAATTATGTAATAAATTAAAAAAATCTGAAAAAGTAGAAAAATAATTATAACATAATATTGAAATTATTAATAATTTAATATTTTTACTTAATATTGTAAATAACTAATTTCACTTATATCAAGTAATAATTTAACTTCCAAAAAAATTAATATTTATTATTGATAATTTTAAACTCTTAATCTGTATTTATTATATAATTATATATACTAAAATTAATATTTATTGTATTTCAGTAATCATTTTTTATTTTTGTGATAAATGTATTTTCAATGATTATGTATAAATTTATTTTGTTTTGTTATTTAATAGAAAACTTTTAGTAATTATTGGAGATTAAATTACTATTAGTGAAATTTTTTAATTTAATTTATTGTACTTATTTTATTTATTGTATTTTTGTTATAACTTATTGATTAATATTTATTAAAGATTAAACTAGTATTTGAGATTATACTATCTATTGACTAAGTTAATATATTTTTAGTACTTATTGTATTTTTTTCATTATCAATATATTTTCAATAATTGTGTATTTTTGCTATAAATTTTCAATAATTATTGGAGATTAAACTATTGTTATTTATCAGAGATGAAACTATTAATTTAGCTGAAATTATGAGTGTTCATGAGTTGGTTCAGTTCGGTCGTAGGCTATTTGGCCAACCAAAATGACTTGGTCAGGTTGGGGAGTTGGTCAATTGAAACCGACTGACCTTTTGTGAAAACTGATCCCCTCAAGTTGTATCGGTTTAGGTCGATTTTTTGGTTTGGTCAATCAGTTCAAAATATTTAAACTTAAAAATGTAATTTAATTTTAAAAATTATAGTGCAATTATTAAAAATTAGATTTATGATATAAAACATTTTAGACTAAGAAATATGAGAAATTTCCCACTTTTCCATATTTAAAATATAAAATATTAATATATATATATATATATATATATATATACTCCATGGCTAGGTCGTTCAATTTTGCTTAGCTTACAAATGGCCAAAGTGAAATTGATCCAACTTAGTCAAATTGGGAAATTTTTTAAACAAAGCCGACCTAAAATACTAGAAAATCGACCAACTCGGGTCGAGTTGATCAGGTTGGTCGGTTTCATCATTTTGATAAATAAACATAACTGCAATTCGTTATTGTTATTTTTGTATTATAAAAAAATTTATTAAAAGTAGTATATAAAATACGAATAATTATTAATTATTTAAAAAGTTGAAAATATAAAACAATTATATACTCTTATGTGATTCTGTTAGGGTCATTTACTATAACACATCTTATAGTTTTATATATGTACTTAAACCTACCTTATAGTTTTCATTTTATTAAAACATCCCACATATTTTACAACTTATTTACTTAATCAACCTTTCATTAAGGAGTGTTTGTTTTGCCATTAGGCCTATATTTTTTATTCCAAAAATACCCTTAACACTTTTTTTATAGAAAACAAAATTAACCAAATACAACCAATAGAGTGGTTACTTGTGTCTTATAAAGGGCAAAAATGGTATTTTTATTTTCTTTTGATTAAATTTATTTAAATGAACAATAGGGTCAATACTATCATTTTCCACTATCATCTAATAGAAGATTGATTAAATCTATTGCAAATTATAAGTGATGTTTTAGTAAAATTTTAACTATAGGGTAGATTTTAGTAAATCTATGAAACTATAAGGGGTATTTTAGTAAATGACCATTTCTATTGTTTAGCTTTCGCTTAATAAATACCTTGCATTGCATGGGTCCCCGCTAGTTCATTTAATAAAATGCTCAGATTATATCACATCACAAGAAAACATAATTCAGTAAAAAGTCACAATATAATGCAAGAAAAAGAGAGATAAAACCTACCACCAATCAGATCAAACCTCCAAACAAAAGAAAACTAATACTAAGTACATGTAGGGAAGGTTGTGAGACCTTTGCAAATAGTGCAAAGAGTAATTAAGATCTGAGTACTTAAAAATTAAGACCTAAGTCCAATTAACTATATAAAAAAAACTACAAAATTTGTAACATGAGCATTTTATATTTACAAAATTTTATTCCATAGATGGATAGGTTAAAAAGTAAATACTTGCTAGATTTTAGTTTTATTTATATTAAATATAAGGGTAAAATACAAAAACCTCCCTAAAGTTCTTGACAATCATAAAACCTCCCCTATAGTTTCAATTTAATAAATACCTCCCCTATTTAAATAATTTTGTATGTAAAATAATTTATAAAAGGGTAGAATGGGTGTTTGGAAAAAAATGGGTGCATCAGTTTAACGGTTTATGTGACAAAAAGGAGATTTTTGTTGAGTTTCAAAAATTCAAGGAGGTATTTGTTAAAATGAAACTATAAGGGAGATTTTTATTATTGTCAAAAACTTCAGGGGAGGTTTTTGTATTTTACCCTAAATATAATGGGGTTCGAATTAAATCTCAAATTTGATAGGATCCAAAGCCAATTTCAAGCTGCTAGATTCAATTAGATTCATATTTAGTGTCTTAATAAATCAGATTGAATTCAAGTGTGATCGAATCCGATCTGAATCTAACCTAATTACAACATCATTACTGTGATTTATATGGCCTCTATGTGGGACCATAAGTCCATAAAGCCAAATGTCAACCAAAGGTGTATCACTCTACATATAAGTACATTAATTAAAACTTTGATTAATGGATACATAAAATAATTTTGAGAAAGGGAATCTTCTTTTAAGGAATTGAAGGTTTTTTCTAATTATGAATTCTAATAATTTAGACGTCATTAAATTGAAGCAAATATTTTGACATGATCTTATCTATTAGTATATATCTATACTATGTTTAAAAGTGTGAATAGTGTATAATTTTTGTTTAAGCAAAATATCCAAAATTTTGAATTTGATCCCTCTTTGATCATAAGGACAGAAATGTAATTTGAATACCCCTAACAAGGTAGTTGTTCTTCATTGTGGACAAAGATGTGTGGATTGAACCACACCACACCTCCCTATGCATTGTATAAGGTTTGTTGCATTTTCAGTCCACGCCTTGTGTTATGACTCCATGCATCTTAATTACAACATGGGTTAACACACGATATGATAGTAATGGGAAATTAGGAATGCTTCTCACAAAATCTAGCTAATTTTACAATAGCAGGTGCATAAATTCTTACCAGTGGTGATGATAGTTGTTGAAGCGACAGATAATGAGGGTAGGGGTGCAAATGGATCTGACCATGATCCGATTTGATTCAAGATCTAATCATATTTGGTCAAATTCGGATAATCAGATCACCCCTGTTTAGATCTTTGAGTCGAATAATAGGATCTGATCATAAAATCGGATTGGATTTGGATCACCCCTATTTGATCCAAGAAGATCCGATCTGATATATATGCTATATATTTTTTATATAAATATATAATACATATATATATATGTTATTTATTTATAAATATAGTATTTATATTGTATTTTTGTAAAGTTGTTATATTATTTATTTTTTATAAAAAATGTATATATATGATGAAAATAATTAAAAAATACTTATATTTTTTGTTTTTCTTTATTTAAATTGGTATATTTTATTTTTCTTTTAATAATTTATTATTTTTTAAAGAAAACAATTCGGATCGGATTAAATCCGAATATCAGACTTCTCGATCAGATTTGAATTCAAATCCTTGCCTATCATATCCAATCGAATTGAATCTACAATGAACAATGTCATACTGGATTTAGATATACCTTGATTCGAATTCGATTTCATTCGTTTACATCTCTAATGGCAAGAAATGGTGAACATTGGCGAGCTTCTACCTAGCGACAGATTAGCAGCGGCAAGCCTTGTAATGACTAATGAAACCAAACGGTAAGAGGGAAATTTTGCACAAAAAAATAAAAACAAGATGACAATGGAAAATAGAGATGAATCACTTACATCCAAGGTTTTTAAAACCGACCCAAACAACGAATTGGTCAGGGGTCCGGTTCCTGGGTCGAACAGTCTGACCATTCTGACAAAAAAATTAAAAAAATAAAAAATGGTCAAAACCGTTGAACGGTTCAACCACCTGGGTCGATGGTTTGCTAACCAAATCAACATTTTTTTTTGGCAAAAATCTGGTTTTGGGGAAAAACAGAACCGATCACCTAACTTATTCCTGATTTTCCAGTCCGACCATCTGGTCCGGTTTGGTTTTGAAAACCATGCTTACATCTGATGGTCCAATGATGTAATGTGGTTCGGAGTAGCAATAGTGTTCGATGTGAGATAGAGAGGTAGCAGACACAGGCTTCATAGTGATGAGCCCTAAATGCAATGGTAATATGTTGAGAATAGTGCGAAGCATCAAAAGACACATTATAGAGTAGTGCAAAAAGTATAGAAACAAAGTGGAGATAAATATCCACAGTAGCAATGGACTGTCCACGAGAAATAACTGTAAACGATATTTTGCCTTATGGTATAAACCAATCCATGATATAGTATGGTTTGATCTACACCACAATGCAACCCAACTAATAGTTTTGGGGTGGCATGTTTGAAAAGACAATATCTCGTGGTGTTTCCACACCACCTAATTCTTATATTTAAGGTGTTAATTCTCATTAATATTCATTGAATTCTATTCATGACTAAAATACCCCTATTTATGAATTTGGTCATGAGGTGACAAAATGTAACTGGAAACATTTTTCCTCATTCAATTCCTTCTCCTTGAGTCTTATATTTAAGGTATTAATTCCATTATTTCATTAAATCCTATACTAATTAACCATATCAAAGAAAAATGTGTGACAAAGAATAATTATTTTTATTGGTGATATAAATAAAATACAAATTTCAAACTAATCCAGAATGTAGTTGTATTATTGTTTGGAAGTGAGTCAACAATTAAACCTTTTTACTAAATAATAATAAAAAATTAAAAAGATGAAAACACACAAAAATATTAGAAATACAAAAAAAAAATTGTAAAAAATATTTAGGCACATCTCTTATATTTGTATATTCATGGTGTTAAACAAAAATAAGTGTAATAAATAAGAATAATTTTATAAGCATAGAAATATAAACATGACCATGCTAGATGGTCTCTCCTTTCTCCTTTACCCCAACCCTTGATTCCTAACACCTCTCCCTTATTCCATTCCTAACACTCTCAATTTGCTCCCTATTTTCCTAAAATCTCTCTCTCTCTCTCTCTCTCATATTCTCAATCACCTAATCTCCTCTCTTAAAATTTCTCCCAAACTATCTTGCCACCTAAAACTTCCTCTTAACACATCTGGTTTATCTCACATGCCCAATAAATCATCTAATATTAACATCTAAAATATTGAAATTAATACAATTGTTTCATAGTCCTCTTCTTCTTCATTACCACTTTGTTTTCAATTTGATCAATTAAAGCTTTAGCGTCCATTCTTAAGCTTATTGATCATTCTAATTGTGCTTACAATTCTTCTTGAAAAATTATCAATGCATATGTAATAAAAATATTGACTCAATTTTGATCTAAATAATTATTTTAGTTACTATGGACTAATGTTTTAAACCTTGACATGTAATGCCGAATCACTTTTTCCTCTAGGTGGTGTAAGGATATTGTCTTATATATCTTAATCATACTACTAGCAGAGGGGCCCCTGATTTGCAGGGGCTGAAATGGAATTGCAACATTACTATTTGTTACATTAAAAAGGACAATAGTTTCTTAATAAGAAACTTGCAATTATAAGTACTCAAGTCTTGAAATTCATATAAAGACTTGAAAGAGATCATCATGAGCTCATTTTTTAAATATTGCTTCAGCAAAGCATCTCATATAAAAGAATACGATCATATAGTGGTAGTTCTGAGTTCTACTTCATAGTTGTCCTTTGTTTCGCATCGAGAACTCTCGGTTGAACCGGATAGTAGGACCATACGGCCCGAGAACCATCCAGGCAATTGGTTCCATTTTACCCTAAATCTGGTGTTTGACCAAAAATCGTCGAATCGGTCAATGATCCATTGACCCAAGCGGTCAAACCGTCGACCCGTTCAATGGTTTTTGGCCATTTTTTATTTTTTTATTTTTGTTGTCAAAACGAGCCATCCATTCAAACCAAATGGTTGAACCATTGACCTAGAAACCGATGGCCAGAATGGTTCCATTTCCAAGTTTTTTTTCTAGATATCAATAATTAGATGAAATAACTTTGTAGTCATAGTCATGGGAAGGGTGGACATTGCAAGGGATTCCAAAACCTTGAAAGATAAATCCAAAGTGACCTTAAACATAGAAAAGAAATTGGTAGTAAATCCACCAAACTAGAAAGCTAAGGAAAAAAATCAGAAAATCGAGTCCAAAGTTTCGCTTTGAAACGGAGCTAAACAGATATGCAATCAAAGAAAGAGACAAAGCAGATTGTCTTGTAAGAAAAAAAAACATAGTACAAGAAAACCTAAAGAAAAAACAAAAGGGAAGAAATAAAATGGTGGTAAACCCTAGACCGTTTTGGAGGATCTTAAAGAAGAAGACCAAACACACACACAAAAAAAAAGCAGAAAATGAAAAAAAAAGAACATATCGCACACACTCAAATAAAGCCAACAATAAAAGAAATTTTTGAATAGTGAAAATCCAAAAGCATAAAAACCATGGTTTTCGAACCACCGTTGACCTGAACAGACGGACATTTTGGCCCAAGAGCCGTCCAGGCAACCGAACCATCTAGGCCAAAAGTAGAAGAAACCTTTGAATAGTGAAAATCCAAAAGCATAAAAACCATGATTTTTGAACCGTCGTTGACCTAAACGGACAGACATTTCAGCCCACGAACCGTCCAGGCACATGAGCCATCCAGGCCAACAGTAGAAGAAACCTTTGAATAGTGAAAATCCAAAAGCATAAAAACCATGGTTTTTGAACTGCCGTTGACCCGAACGGACGGACATTTTTTCCCAGGAACCGTCCAAGCAACCAGTTTCATTTTACCCCAATTCCAGTCCCTGGCCAAAAACCGTGGAATCAATTAATGACCCATTGACCCAAGTGGTCGAACTGTCCACCCGTTCAATGTTTTTTTACCATTTTTTATTTTTTTAATTGAGAACTGCCCAAGCAACCGGTTCCGTCTTATCCCAATCCTGGTACCTGACCAAAAATTGTTGAGTCAGTCAACGACCCATTGACCCGGGTGATCGAACCGTTGATTCGTTCAATGGTTTATGGCCGTTATTTTATTTTTTTTTTTAATTTTTGTTGTCAGAACAGGCTGTTTGTTCAAACCGGATGGTCGAACCGTCGACCCAAAAACTGATGACCAAAACAGTTCTATTTTCGGGTCGTATGAGTCACATACTCAAATGACATAACACGTATGATACTGCTTAATGGACCTCGCACACTCAATTTTTTGCCTATAATTTTTATTATTAGAACAGGTCGTCCATTCAAACCGGATGGTTGAATTGCCATTTTTTATTTTTTTAATTGGGAATCATCTAGGAACTGGTTCTGTTTTACCTCAATCCCAATCTGTGGCCAAAAACCATTGAATCGGTCAACGACCCATTGATCTGAGCGATCGAACCGTCGACCATGGATCCGTTCAATGGTTTTTGGCCGTTTTTTTATTTTTAAAACTTTTGTTGTTAGAACGGGTCATCCATTCAAACTAGACGGTTGAACCATTGACCCCTAAAAATCGGTGGCCAGAATGGTTCCATTTTCAGGTCGTATGAGTCACACACTCAAATGACATAACACATATGATAATGCTTAATGGACCTCACACACTCAATTTTTTTCCTTGTAATTTTTGTTGTCAAAACGAGTCATCCGTTCGAACTAAACAGTCAAACCATCAACTCAAAAACCGGTGGCCAAAATGATTCCATAATTTTTTGCTTATAATTTTTGTTGTTAGAACGGGTCATTCGTTCAAATCGAACGATCAACCCAAAACCAATGGATATATATATATATTTATTTATTTATATATATTTATTAAATTCTTCATTGAGAATTTTCAAAGAAGAATCTTATATATATTAAAGGGCTGCCATTTGGCGAAAGGTGAGACCATCCTTATCCCTTTTTATATAATAGGTTGCATTTGCATTCCTCTATTACAATATACATGCAACTACTAAGTCGCGGTACAAAATTAAAGCCTACAAAAAACAAAGACGCCATATAGGCATGCAAAGACAAAAACACCTTGCACACAACACGTGGTAAAATCATAGAAGAAGTGGTAGTTGTGGTTTGTACAAGCTAAAAACTGGTTCTCATCCTACAATTTGATGTGCGTCCCAAATGAATCAACTTGTGCATTTTAGCAAATGGTCGTCTTAGTAATATTTTGGAATCCTTTATTGCATGCACACACGAGCCCTTCCCCCCTTATATTAATAGAGGGTCTTCTAATATGAGAAGGGATCATTCTTTCTTCCTAAATTTCTCTGACCTAATCCTAATCTAGTGATTGGGTTGAATAGGTTCAACCTTTCACATCAACAAAGTCATCAATTAAATCAAAAGTTTTACATAAACTAATTAAACATTACAATTTAACCAGAACCCAAATCATGAGAAGAACACCAATCTAATTAGCTAGGGCTAAAACAATATCCAATTGTCCAAATTTGATTTTGAATTAAATCCCACTAAGGGTGTTCTAAATTCAATTTAATCTGTTTATAATTGGATTATATATGAATTTACCCATATTCAATCCAAATCATTTGATTCAATTTAATACACACACTTCATATTTATTTTTTGTTAATATATAGTAAAAAGAAGGTTGTTTGGGAGAAGGGCTACCTAAAACAAAGTAAAAGCCTAGAGGGAAGGGCTACTTACCACCAGAGTGAATTGTAATGAAGAGGGATATTTGCTACTAGAGTGAGAACTACATGGAGTGAAGTCACTAAGATTTTAATTGAGAAAGTATGATAGTATGCTATTGTCTAAATGTTAAAATGCTTAACCGCATTCCATCAAATCTTAAGGTTGTGTTTGTTTTTTGTGTAAATACAAAAATACACCAATGTAAATAAAAAAATGACCAGATATATCATCGCAAAAGTTGAATCAGTTATGTTTAGTTTTACACTATTGTACGTTTGCAATATGAGTGTAAATCATGAGAGTAATTTTTATGTGTGTTTGGAATAATGCATGGGTGTAAAACTACACCTAGAATTAATTCCAACTGTTTTGGAATAAAAGCCCACATGTAAAGGTGTTGAGTGTTGATGTATCATCCATAAGCTTAATACAGTGTTGGGTAATCCGTTAACACTTAGTTGAAGAAACATCCCTTCCTAGGCGCTACACCATGCCCATTTTTTCCATACATTTCACATTGTCATCCTATCAGATTCCACAGAAAAGGAAGGTAGCAAAGAAATTAGCATATCAACATACATGGTTCATGTTTGTATATTTTAGTACACAAGCATCATAACAGATACCATAGACAAACGGTTAGGTTTAGAAACATAATAATTTATGTTCCTATAACAGTGTGCAAAGAAGATAAATGATAATCATCTTACTTAATTGTTCAATCACTGAAATCATATTCCATAAAAAGAACTGCATAGTCCATAAAACATATGGAACCTGATTATAATGCAACCACAACCCCATGTTTATCTATGAAAATTCTTCTAAACCTACACCAACCACTATCCACACGAACATCTAATGCATTCCACTAAACTTAGGAAGCTTTGTTAAAATTGTATAAACCATTTGTGCTCGCAAGGCTTTATCCCTGGCGATGAACATCTTTGCTTCTTTCTCATTCTCCACCAAGTACCCAAAAACCACATTCAGTACATGAACATCAAAGCCTTCAAAAGTGAGGTCCATAACTTCTCGATATAGGGTGTTAACCATATCCTGCTTTGTTTGAATGGTCAGGGTGACAGTCATCTCCTTGATGCTATGATTCAAACAATCAACTGCCTTAATAAAATGCTCATGTGGTTTCTTCTTGCTACCATGGGTTCTCTTACGTTTACCCGATGAGGAAGAACCAGGGTGAGGTATGGTGTTCTGTAATTGAGTCCCATCATCATTGATGACAATGGTAACTCCCACAGGTGTTGATGCATCATCATCAACACCATCACCAACCTCATCAACATAATCATCAATACCCATGTCTGCATCATCTTGCACCTCAATACCTGTCGAAGCATAATCCCCTGTAGCTTAGTCATTACCTAGTATCACCTGCATCCCCTCGTACATCTTCATGACTCTTCCTTTCACAGTGTGTGCAAGTGGATTTGCCTGCATTCAACAATCAATAGTTTCATTGTGATACCAACATTGTTACATACCATGTCAGTGAAGTTTCATTGGTTTACCTGAATGTACTCCTCCCACACTTGTGTATTTGCTTGAATTTGATTTCTAGCTTCATTCTGGACACCTAGATGTCCCAAGTAGTTTTTTTTGCCTTTGTGTAAATTGGCTTCTAGTCTTTATATTGTGGGTTTTGATATCCACTAGGAACCGGTTAGACATTTCTCTACAGACATGGGTATATGCCAATGTCTTTAAGCCCTTGTCAATTTTATTGCCTAGAGCAACCTATTCTGCTAGTAACTCTATCAAGGCCTTATTCATTGCATCATTTCAACAGATTTGTTTAATAAGATCTGCCCTCATTGTTAGTGAACATGACATAGACAATGACTTCCCCCTTTGTTGGTCTCCCCTGTGAACAGAAGATGAGCTTTGTGTCTCTTTTCCGGACACCATTCCTATTAACCATGCCCACACCATGAATGGATTTAAACATAGCAATCTAATGAGATATCAAGTGCACATAAATTTGGATAACAAAAAGTAAATAATAAACTTATTCAACATAACAAATTTGAAAATAACAACACCATCCAACACATTACTATTAAACCAAAGTGAAAGCATGTTTAATGCTGGTGGAAGTAGATGTATTAATAAGCAGTACAATGACTGAAAGTAGATACTAATAGTGAAATCCATAGAGTTCAACATTAATTAAGCGTATATGAAGTAGACAATACTAATATCACAATAATGTCCATAACAATACTCATAACATATCATTGTTCATTTGGTCGAAGTCACCACCTAATTCTCTGCCAATCTTGAAACATTTCTACCCCGAGCCAATCTCTAAATGAGGACCACCTTACAAGTTCATTTCTATTGAGTCGTTGTGTTAGGTTGCCCCCAATTAGTGCATCATCCAAGGCATCATTCCTAATAGTGGAATTTTGAGCATCTGCCTCTCGAATACCTTGTTGAGTTAATGCATCATTTGGATCAACTTCCATTATGTGGTTATGAAGGAGACAACATGCAATGACAATCTCAACTTGTGTCCTGAAATCAAAGTGTTGGGTGGAGTCTAGGATGGCCCATTGCTTTTTCAGTACACCAAAAGCACGCTCCACTGCATTTCTCAATGAGGAATGCCTATGGTTAAAGATTTCTCTTGGGGATTCAGGCACACGGCCTCAAATCTCATTGAGGTGAAGAAACTTGGCATATTTCTATATCCTGCATCTGCGAAGTAGTATTTGCCTATGTTCACACCAAAGAAATTATGAATTAGTTCACATATTAACCATTTAATGTATTACTATGATGTAGAGAAAAAAAGGATTTTGCTGATCACCGTTGAGTACACTAAGATTAGATTCCCTCTGCAAAGAATCACATAGAACCGTTGCATCAATAGCTGACCCCTCCCAACCAGCTAATACATATGTAAATTTCAAGTCAAATGTAACTGCGGCCATCACATTTTGGGTGGTTTTCCCTTTCCTACCACGGAATCTAGCTTGTTCGTCAATAGGCACTTTGCAAGGGATGTGACTTCCATCGATAGCACCTATGCAGTTCTACATGTCCACTACATTTACGTCAAATTGATAAATGGATTGAGTTGACATGATCAATTGATATAAATACATATTAGAACATACCTTGAAGTATGGCATGAATCGCAGGTCATGTCTGATTTCTGATGGTATGCGATTTCCAGTTGGTTGTACAACCAATAAGGGATACAGTTTAATCACACTACGGAGGACTTTGTGAAAATACTGGCTAACGGTCTCTTGTGATCGACCAAACCTAGCATGGATTGTACTATTCCGCACATTGTGCCCGATAGTGTGAAGTAACATTGCAACTTGCTCCTCCACATTCAAATAGGGGTTTGGTGTGAGGTTCCCATGCATTCTAAGTAAATCACATAGAGAATCAAAACATCTTCTTCTCATCCTAATCTATGAGAGGCATGTCTTGACACTGTTAAAAATGACCTTCAAAAATTTCCCTTTTCCTATGCTCCTCACTTCCCTTGTTCCTAGACGCTCACAAAGTGTGTAGTACCCAACCATTATTAGGGTAATGATAACACTGAAGATTGCAGAAAAGGCCCTGATAACTTGCCTACGTCCTTCAATGTATGGTGGTACCCTCATGTTTGTAGGTCATAGAATAACAAATAAGCACGTGAACAATGTAAACCTAGGTACTTTTTGGCATGTTGAAATGGGTTGCTAGGAATTTGGCTTATTTAACTCGGGCTAAGAATTTTAGTGAATTTGGCATGTTTGACTTGGGTTGAAGATAATTGAAACATATTTAAAAAACCAAATTGAATACCAAAACTTCTCATCTAGTTTACCAATCAAAATAAATAAAGTAAACAAAAAACAAAAACAAATACTCCTCATCCAGTTCTGATTTTTTCTCCCTTATTCTTGTTCTTATTTTAATGGTGTGTGTGTGGAAAGAAATGTTTTTAGTAGCATAGACACATTTGACAATGGCCAATAAAGAAGCTGATATGCAAATCAGTTGCAGGTACAAGGGAATATAATTGCCATTTTTTGAAGTTTGGTCATGTTAAAAAAAAATGCAAAAAAAAAAAAACATAAAAAACAAAAAGAAAATCTCCCTCAACAAACACCTTTTCAATGATGCATTCTGAATACCAAATTTATTGCTTGTGTTATGTTGTGCCTCAAAATCTAGGTACCTCTAGAGCCATCATTTATCTAATCAGAGCATTTGAACAAGTACCCTCTCTCTCCAACACACTTAAAACCTAAAGGAATACATCAAATTAATGCAATGGATGTAATACCACCTTCTATTCTGCCCTGGTTGAATCACCTAGCCCTGTGGGACCAGGGTAAATGGCTAAAATATTTCCTTCACCATTTTTGAACACTTCCCCAACCCCAAGAATTTGACAGTTTGGCAATATGATAATCCAATCCAAGAATTTTAAATAGTGTTTCTTTATTTTTTCTTGATTTTTTTTGGTGTTTTTGCTCCCTATGGTCTATTTCCCTATGTTTTTATTTTCTTTTCCCCTTTTGCCTAGTTCACATTGCCTTTTACCCTAAATTCCAAATATATCAAGTTCTGTAGAGTTCACATTGCATTTTTGAAACTTACTATGTATAACCAAAATGCTTATAATCTAAAAATTAACCTAAATGGGAAAACATGGGATTGATCCATGATAACTAATGATGTTTTCTACTCCCTGAGACCCTTCCTTTGTTTCTAGCAATTATTCTCTGCAATGTACCACCCTCGAAAACAACAAAATGCTAAAAAAGGCCAATCCTCTATTCACCTATCTCTAGCTAGATTTAAAAAAGAACAGTTCACACTGTTAAGTTAAGCCTCTTACTTGGAATGATAAAGAACTAGTTTTTTGGTTGACTCTATATGAGATGATCTGATGTTAACAAGGCCAAAGCAAAGTGTGAATATTTGTTGTGAAAATATAAATATTTGTTGTGCACAACAAATTTAATTATAAATAAAAGATACATAAAGAATGCAAATATAAATGTTCTTAATTGGCAAGGTCATGTAACTATAGTACATTTCAAATATTTGTTATGCAAAAAGAAAACGTCATGTAACAGCTAAGCCTTTCCACACTGTTATCTTTATTTAAAGAAACAAATGCAATGATTATCTACAATTTTCTGTTCAAATAAATATAGAAAATATATTTGTTAAGAACTTTAAGAATACCTGCATCTCAAGGCTATTAAGTCTCTATAATAGTGTGAATCATAAGACAAGTAATGGGATCTCATGAAAGCAAAAACTTTACAATGCAAATAGGAATCTAAACTCGCAGACATCATCTAATACTAATAGAGTGGTGATTCCAAAAACGACCAATCCTTTAAAGTTTTCAATCTTTGGATTTTAATAGAAAAGGTTGTCTTATAGAAACGTAAAACTAGAATCCACACCCAAGGCTAAACTCCAGGGACACTAGAGATTAGAGGTCTAAGTGCTGGATTCAAACTTCAACGTTCTAATTTCTGAATCAAGTCTAGCTTTTGAATATACTAGGTGAATGGTAGATAAAATTGAATATACCAACTTTTGAATACACTAGAGCCTGGGGTTTGAATGTTGAATAGAATTTAAGTTGTAGAAAGACAAAGAATGCGAGCCAAATCTTAGATCTAAGAACTAGAATAAAAAAAAACAAGGTACAAATCTACGAACTACAAACAAATGGCAGACCATAAACATGATAATAAATCATAGATCTAAGAAAACCCAAATAGAAAAACAAATTTTAGATTTGTTTTGGATTGTCTCCAGATCTGAAACGAGTTGACTCAGATCTTAATGACAATGTTTAGATCTAGTACCTTCTGTATGTTGTGAGATGGGGATGATGAAATGCCTGAGTCTGTGTTTTGAGATGAGTGAGTTCGAACCTGTGAGAAAAAGAGAATACACAATGAGAAAAGAAGAGAAAAAGAGCGAAAGACAAAGAGAGGGATTGGAAGAGAAAGTGGTGACCAGGAGAATCTCAACGATGGTGGAGGGTGCTAATCGGCAGTGCTCGACGGTGAGAGAGAGAGAGGATTAGAGGAGACGAAGAGTAGTTGTATTTTTGCACCGTGATTGCTTCGATCGAGTTTTACATCGAAAAAATCGATGTATAAAATACATCAATAATCAAAGTAAATAAATTTTGAAATTGGTTTTTACACTAATCTTCGAAGTATTTTTACATCTCATCCAAACGGCCACAAAACTGGACCGAAGTGTAAAAATACACCGAACCGGGTTTTACACTGCATCCAAACACAGCCTAAGGCTTTTGATGTATTAGTAAAACATAAAACATTTTGCTACTACTTTCATAGCATTAGAGCTCACATTTTTTATTTTTCTTATTTTTATTAATTATTCACCTCCCATGTTAAAAGATTTGTAGGGGTGATGTTGTTGCTTGTTTAGGTTTTAGGTTTGTAAATGCTGCTATTTTTTCCATTATATAAATCATTAATTTTTGGGGTTTTTATAGTTCAGTCCACTCCTAGGGTGAAGCTAGGATTTCTAAGGGTGGACTGAATCCTGCTCGTGGATTGATGCCAAATTTGCGAACATGATGCGGTATACAAGGGGGGCTATTAATAAAGTAGTAGGGGGCTACAATTGTGGACTACAGATTTGCAGTCCACTTATCCCTAATTTTTTTCTCGGATAGATCCAATGCAGATTTTTGATTTCTACTATAGAACTATAAACATTCAAAATGTCTAAAATTCACACTCTATGCACCTATATCCACCAATGACTTGGCATTAATTCGGATCTGACACCTATCCCAAATGTACTTTAAACCTATAAATTCTGACTTGGGCTGAACCATCATTCTCCATTTTTTTTCTTCAAATGACCATTCGATCTATAAATCGTTAAATCATTCGGAAGTCTCTTTACATCCATCAAAAACAAGTCATGTTCTTTTTTTAATGAAAGCAAGTAAGATGGGGATCATTCAATCTGTCACTCATTCAAAAATATTTTGAAATCTATTAAAAACATTCCAATTAATAACCCAACTATTTCTATTCTTCTAGAGTAACAATACAAATACAAACATTATATTTGCACTATATTTGTAATCTTCCCAAATACAAATACAAATATATGTTGTAGAACCTGTACATATTTGTATTTGTATGAGACTTTATCACATTGTTTTGTCTACACTAAGCTCGAATTGAGTCAAGCCACTCATATTGTTTAGATTCGGAAGTTAGCTTTTTTGCATTTCAGCAGGGTCTATAAATGATTATCATGATTCAGTGCGAGCCTCATATAAAACTCAGGCATCCCTAACCGTCAGATCTCTCTAAGAGAAAATCACGTCAACACAACGTTGTGGACGGAGTTATCCAGATTCTAAATGTACGGTTTCAGAAGGGAGCTCACTGGAAGCATCTCCCACTCAATCAATTTCCTCATGTAACCGGCCAAACCGTGAGATCACATCAAATCCAAACATCCTTTACGATGCTGTCGTCTGCAACACCAGCATGAGACGACTTGTTGGTCGATGTCACAAGACCCTTCATTCAGAGGGCCCCACAAGCGAGATCTCTAAGATCTAAATCCTCATCAGCAGATCTCATTCCCTTTGAACAATCGCAAAAAAAAAAAAAAAAAAAAAAAAAAAAAAAAGAAAAAAGAAAAAGAAAGTCTACCTATCGGACGGCTGCGATTCCTTGACAGATAAAGATATCCGTTTGTGGGTCCAAAGCCCATCGTCAGTTCGTTACCATGAACTGGCCTGCCAATCTGAGCTGCAATTTCAATGCATTCCTCGTTCCAAGGGTACTTTTGTAAAATCAAGACCAATTTCACGAAAAGTGAAGTATCATAACGTTACCTTTCATCAATTGACAATTTCTGTAAAGCACCGATACGACTCGAAAGGCCGAAACTCCATTCAAACACGATTCCGATATACCCAGTAAAAAACTCAAAATATATTATTTATCAAAATCAGAAAAAAAATAAAATTGTGGTGCACTTTTAATTTTAATTTTTTCATTTACTCAGGCGATTCGGCGATTCCATGTTTTCTCATCTTTGACTAGTACTTCCACGGACGCGACCGCGGAGTTAAATCCCATTCTCCTTGCTTCCCTTCAGAGATTTTCTCCTCTTGCCCTTTCCCTCCGTTTACTGCGCCCGGTTTTCCGACGACGGGAACTCCGGTTTTCGCCGGAAATCCTGTCCGAAAACCGATATTCTCTCCCCCGCGAAATTGTTCTTGCTTGTCGAGATATCGCTTCTCTTCAGTCTTTTCTAGCGGCGTCAACTTCAAAGACACTTCATCTCCAGTCCAAAACGGTTTCAGATTTCAACTATTACAACTCAGAACAGCTCTCATTTCTCAGCATCAAAAGGACTAAATGAATCACAAATAAAAGGAGAACTGTTCCAAGACTTCATATTCGATGGAGCTTTTAGGGTTTGGGTTCACTGGATTTTGGTTTCAGATTACAGGAGACTTGCAGATCCGCAAAGCTTCGTTTTTCTGAGGCTTATGACTGCTTGACTTGTTCTTATTCGACTGTTTTCATCGTTTTGGGGGGAGACGTGAGGAGTTTCTTTTTCTTTTTCTTTTTTATCTGGAGTTGAACATTGATGGTAGTTCACGGTCAAGTCTGTCATCTATGATGACTGAAACTCTTGAACGATCGATGCGGGTGGTGGTTTGGAGAGTCTCTCACATGGAATGGCAGATCTTGTTAGCTACGGAAATGCGGAACGAGACGTCGAGCAGGTGAGTCTCGTGGAAAGTTCCGTTCTTTTGTTGCAGAGATTGGATTTTTTTACTATTTATTGTTTCTTGATTTCTGGTTCTCTCCTTCAATACCAATCTAGACAGAATGATTGCAGTAGTGGATTTTGGGTCGTGAAGTAGATGATGTAGAAGTACTTGAACGAAGTAATTATAATGATGAAATGAAGACTATGGATTACCATTTGAGCTTGATGGGGAGGGTGTTTTGATCATAACATTAAGATATAAATGTGGGTTACTGAGGTTATGTTCTTTTGTTGAAAAAGTTCCTTAGACATGTAGAACTATTTTTATGGCTGTAATGAAACGTTAAAAACCTCCTTGTCCATTTTAATTAGCATGTCTGCGGGTTCTATGGAAAAAGAGGGAGATGACCCGGGAGATTGGGCATGGAGAGTAGCTGAGGAAAAAGAATCCAAATGGATTACTGTGGTACATGCGGTAATTTAGGCTATAAGAAGTGGAGAGAAGATAAGGAATCTGTGAGAAAGAATGTATGATATGAACCACTTGTAGCAAGGACGAGTCAGAAGTGGGTTGGTTAACAAGTTAAAGGCGTCTATCAGTCTCAGACAACTAAAGTCACAACTGAAACAGAATTTCAATGGACAGTTTTCATAATGTGATTTATCAAAATGAGTTTGACCTTCTTATTACATTCTATATTTTCTTGATCTTTCCTACTGGATGCTAGATTCATCTGTACTTGCTAGGAGAATGTCATGATTTTGTTTGCATTTCGATTTATAAGACCATTGAATTTTATGCTTTTTCTTGAAATTGAAATCTAGGAGTTCTCTCCCAATATATAGTGTCTCTTACATTCATTTACATTATGCCTAAATGCATTCAGAGTTTGAAGATCATATACTGAATTTAATTGTCATTCTGTTAGCCTCTAAGTTCCTTAAATAGTGTTGGGAACACAAGGACAATAAAACCAGTGCTGGAAATGTTGCCAGGCAGGTCAGAGTATCTGTATGATCCTGTGGGTGTGTTTAAAGATTTGGAAGAAGATACTGAGATGCAGAGTAGATTATGGACTGTACAGAATTTTGGAAGTGATAGCAAATATGACATATGATAGTCTGTTGGTTGTGCTTGATATGAGATACTACCAAAGATTAAGGAAAAAACCTCCTGCTAGCTAGTTCATTTTTGTTGCAAATGAATCGAGAGAAGAGTAGAGGAACACCTGGGAAGCTTTGTGCTGGAGGCTTTAGGTCTTGAGCAATTATCGCATCCCCATAAGAATGGTTATATTTTATGGATGAATTGCTACATTCCTCACCCCTGAGAACTTCTCTTTTTCTTTTGTTTGTTTTGTTTACTTGCATCCATTATTATTATTGTCCTTCTCAAGATGCAAACCTTTATGGCCTTCACATGAGAAAGTCAGGTCACTCTCACTACCATGGAGCATGACTGTTTTGGGGCAACAAGTTTCCTCAATGTTGTTAATATGGAGTTTCAATTATTAGGAGGTTGGTGCTGATAAAAAAAGGGAGTTTGACATCTAACTTCATTTTGATAGTCATGAATGGTGGATCCATATTTCTTTGATCATTTTTGGTTATGTATTTACATCCAATTCCCATCCATGCTTTCTTTTTCTTTTTCTGCATTTCCTAATAAATATGTAATCTGTTTAATCTTCTGATGGAGGTATGTCCAACGTAATATTTTTAATAAGCAATGTATCTTTATTATAATAATAAGGGAGTAATGTAGAGTATACTGTTTCATGTATGTGCTCTTCATGGAGGCATTTCAACCTGATGTACTTTGTTAATTTCTGTGCTGATGCAATGTTCCATGGCAGCATTAAATATTTTATGCCGAAAATCATTGATCAAACAAATATTTAATGCAAAAAGTTATGTTTCAACTCAACTATGCCTTCTTTCTCCTACTATTTGCTGAAAATTCTGTTTCAAGGTCTCAATTATCTTTTCTACCTTCTACAGGCATTAACTGCTTTGAAGAAAGGTGCTCAACTTCTAAAGTATGGTCGTAAAGGAAAGCCAAAGTTTTGCCCATTTAGACTTTCAAATGTAAGTTTATTACCCCAATCAGTTTTTCTTCAGATTTGTTTTGATGGATTATATTGCATATTTACTTTTTGTCTTTCTTTTTCTATCTTGTTGAATGTTATAATGGATGGTGTGCTTAGGTCCTATCTGGAGGTTGAAACTTTGTGGATGAATCTTTTACAGGACTCATTTTTTATGTTAAATTCAAGGGCTTGACATGATTATTGATCTTAGGGTCTGATTTTAGATTTTTTATTATATTATACAAAATCTTAGGACTTAAAATAATATTTTAGGGATTCTGGATCCTGTGGATCCTTGTTTTTGAGATGGAATATAAGTTTGTTTTAAACATTTACTACAGTTTCTATTGTGTTTAAGATGCAGTTAGGCATAACTCTTTTATTGGTTCTACTTCTACATAGAGTGTATCCTGTGCTAAATTTTGAAGTGATTTAATGAGCTCCACTTCTGCATCTGATAAAATATCATGTATGCTCATAAAATTGGCACTTGTGATATGATGGATAGGTTGCACACCAGTTGGTTCATAGTTAGTTGTTAGCTTAGGAGGCCAAGTCCAAGAGTTCTGAATGTTGTATTGAATCTATAGATGGGCTTATATACAGGGGCCTCTCAGTGTATGCCATTTAGAATCTCAAGTTCTCTGCCATGATAACCATTCATAACTGTGATTTCTTATTGGTAGGTAGTATTCTAATTTGAAAAGATATGGAGTAAAGGAAAAATAGGATAGCTTAGAAGAGGATTTGTTATTTTTATTGAACATGTAACATATTCAAGTATCCTTTTCAATAGCATTTTCAGTTTCATATTCATTATTGTTCCAATCCATGATTTCATGAAGTGTACCTTTGTATTCTCCTTATCTAGAAAGCTTGACTTTATATTTGTTACTGCTCTTGTATCTGAAATTCACAGGATGAATCATCTTTGATCTGGTTTTCAAGTGGTGGAGAAAGGAAATTAAAGTTAGCTTCTGTTTCAAAAGTTGTTCCTGGACAAAGAACTGTGAGATATTCTTTGTACTTATTCAATCTATACCATGCTGATTAAAAGAAAAAAAAACATCTAGCACTAAATTCTTGGAACTAAATTTTTCATTGTTGGTATGTGGTAGTCTGTTTTCAAACGGTATTTGTGCCCTGAGAAGGAATACCTGTCTTTTTCTCTTATATACGACAATGGAAAGCGATCCCTTGATCTGGTTAGTGTAATTATCTGAATTCCTATTTGTGAATATGTGATTGTTTTTTTTTTTTTGAGATTTCTTAAACTAATTGTCATAAATCAAGGATCTCATTATACATTGTTGGTTTTCAGATTTGCAAGGACAAAGTTGAGGCTGAGGTGTGGATTGCAGGCCTCAAGGCACTGGTTTCTTCCAGTCAATGTGGACGTTCAAAAATTGATGGATGGAGTGATGGAGGACTTTCTTTTGATGTAACTATACATATTGGAACCTCTTGTGGTCTTTAACTTTTAAAATTATTCTGTTCTTTTCTCTGCATTACCTCTTGCAGACATTGTAATATTTCTCCAACCATTCTCCATCTCAATTTGATAAAAGATAAAAACATTTAGATGCTGATTTTCATGCCTTAGCCTTTCAAATCTTAGCATTTTTGGGTCTGGTTGGGTTAAGAATTAATTAATTCAGTCATCTTATCTACCTTCACAAAAAAAGAAGTTATTAAATTTTGATTGGGCCCAAGCCAAATATAGTTCAGATTCTTCAAATTGGAAGACCTGAATATTATCCTGGAAGTGAGTTGTGAATATTAAGGTTTTTGTTAGGAATTGTATCAATACAGTTTAGTGTGACACAGTACTGTTGTTTTGTTTATCATATATTTCTTTAGATAGCATGTTGCTGTCATCTTTTTCAGCTGTGAGTCATTCATGATCCATGGTTTTGTGCTTGCTTTGTTTCAGGATGGTAGAGATCTGACATCCAATAGCCCCAGTGACAGTTCAGTCAGTGCCACACAAGATATTAGCTCTCCGGAGACATCCGTTGGTTCCAACAGTACTTTCCCTAAAAGTTGTCCTGAGAGTTCAGTGCATTCTGACAGATCACATGTAGCATTGGATCACACAAATATGCAAGTAAAGGGATCTGCTTCAGAGGTTTTTCGAGTTAGTGTTTCAAGTGCTCCAAGTACATCTAGCCATGGTTCTGCTCAGGATGATTGCGATGCTTTAGGCGATGTATACATATGTGGTGAGGTTATATGTGATAATTTTGTCAAGGCTGGGGCTGATAAAACTGTAAATCCTTTCAGCACGAGGGCTGATGTGCTTCTCCCTAGACCATTAGAGTCCAATATAGTTTTGGATGTTCATCATATAGCTTGTGGTGTTAGACATGCTGCACTAGTCACAAGGCAAGGAGAGGTTTTTACATGGGGTGAAGAGTCTGGTGGACGACTTGGCCATGGAATCGGGAAAGATGTTGTTCAGCCTCATCTGGTTGAATCACTAGCAGTCTCCTATGTTGATTTTGTTGCCTGTGGAGAGTTCCATACTTGTGCTGTTACCCTGGCTGGTGAACTTTATACATGGGGAGATGGCACACATAATGCTGGGTTGCTTGGTCATGGTACTGATGTCAGCCACTGGATACCCAAGAGAGTTTCTGGTCCATTGGAGGGACTTCAGGTTGCTTCACTTACATGTGGTCCATGGCACACAGCCTTGATAACATCTACAGGGCAGCTATTCACCTTTGGTGATGGAACATTTGGTGTTTTGGGCCATGGTAACAGGGAAAGTGTTGCATATCCAAGAGAAGTGGATTCTCTTGCAGGATTGAGGACAATTGCTGTTGCCTGTGGTGTGTGGCATACTGCTGCTGTGGTGGAGGTTATTGTGACACAGTCTAGTGCAAGTATTTCATCAGGGAAATTATTTACTTGGGGCGATGGGGACAAGAATCGCCTTGGTCATGGAGACAAAGAATCTCGGTTAAAACCCACATGTGTGCCTTCTCTCATTGAATATAATTTTCACAAGGTTGCTTGTGGGCACAGTTTAACTGTTGGCTTGACAACATCAGGGCATGTTTTTACCATGGGAAGTTCAGTTTATGGCCAGCTTGGCAATCCCCATTCTGATGGGAAGCTGCCTTGCTTGGTGGAAGATAAGCTTGCAGGGGACTGTGTTGAAGAAGTTGCTTGTGGTGCATATCATGTGGCAGTGCTAACATCACGGAATGAGGTTTACACATGGGGAAAGGGAGCCAATGGAAGACTGGGCCATGGAGATATTGAGGATCGGAAAACACCAACATTGGTAGAAGCTTTAAAGGATAGACATGTTAAATATATTGCTTGTGGTTCAAACTACACAGCAGCTATATGCCTCCATAAATGGGTAGCAGGGGCAGAGCAGTCTCAGTGCTCAGCTTGTAGACAGGCATTTGGGTTTACTCGAAAGAAGCACAATTGCTATAACTGTGGACTGGTACACTGCCACTCCTGTAGCTCTAGAAAAGCTTTAGGAGCAGCCCTAGCTCCAAATTCTGGTAAGCCATATCGTGTGTGTGATTCTTGTTATGCCAAACTGAACAAGGTGTCAGAACCAGGAGGTACTAATAACAAAAGGAATGCCATACCCAGACTTTCGGGTGAAAATAAAGACAAGTTAGACAAAGCTGAGATTAGACTATCCAAGTCTGCAATGCCTACCAATATGGATTTGATTAAACAGCTAGATAGCAAAGCATTCAAACATGGAAAGAAGGTTGACACTTTCTCTCTTGTTCGTTCTTCCCAAGCACCCACTTTGTTGCAGCTAAAGGATCTTGCTTTGTTTACTAGCACTGACCTGCGCCGCACAGCTCCAAAACCAGTACTCACATCAGTAGGTCATTCTACAATCAGTTCAAGGGCGGTATCACCTTTCTCTAGGAAACCTAGCCCACCTCGTTCTGCAACACCTATTCCTACAACATCAGGTCTTTCTTTTTCCAAAAGTATTGCAGATAGCTTGAAGAAAACAAATGAGCGTTTGAGTCAAGAAGTGCAGAAATTACGTGCCCAGGTAGATTACTCTCTTTGTTTTGCTTATTAAGCATCAGATGCAAAATAGACTTCTTACCATTATCATGGGTTTTATTGTGGACATGGTTTAGGTTGATAGCTTGAGACAACGGTGTGAACTACAAGAATTTGAGCTGCAGAAATCAGCTAAGAAAGCTCAAGAAGCTCTTGCACTGGCTGCAGAAGAATCTGCCAAATCCAAAGCTGCAAAAGAAGTTATAAAATCCCTTACTGCACAGGTAATTTTCCTATTTATAGTTTTATACTTGTACTCTTTTCCTCTGTTGTCTTGTAAGTATATATGTTCTTTCATTGATCTTGAATCAGATCACTTAAAAAACCAGTTTCTGGACCTTTTTTAAAGTGGAAATTTAAAAGAACTTTGTAGACCAACCAGTCTCGTCTTCTATTTTTCCCCTTGAGGTTTTTGACTTGAATGGTTAATTAGTTGGATCATGATTTATGCTTTTCAACCATAATATGACCATCTCCTTTTAATTGCTAAGAATGTGGTTTTATTGAGAAGGATCAACACTCACAACAATACAACATAGATTTGGATCTGGAATAAAACTCATCTCTAAAGACCCTGCTTTTAGATTAAGGCATTTGCATTCTGATTGGCGGATCTAAGCAACCATTGGAACAAGATGTTCTACAACTATGATGGGATCACAATAGCCATGGACCCTGTTCCCCCCAACTACGCCATCCTATCCCCAGCATAGAATCAGCTTTAGCTATAATTCTCTGGAAGACCCTGATGTGAATCGAGTTACTCCTATTTTGTTTTCCTTGGAAGACATGTAATAAATCTGACCAACAAACAAATGCCTCGGAGTTGCCTTGTTTTGGAGAAAAGTATTATATTTGAGTTTTTTTTTTGAAACATAAAGTCATGAATTTATTGATAGAAGAAAATCATAGTACAACAGTCTCCTGGTAGAAAAAACAATCCACCCAGGAGGGAAAACAGCTTTCAACTCCCACAAAGACTGAGAGCTAAGGTATTGTAATTGATTGTATGCAAAAATGGAGGATAACCAGGGGTGATCATTTATAGCTTGGCCAAGAAATTTCCAGCTTTGGGCCTAGGTTTTGTGTTCAGGACCGATCCACACACATTTAAATATATGTATTATTTTATGTTATATTTTATATTATATATAAATATTATAATATAACACCTATATCTGTTGGGTTTTTAGTGCCTCAATCAGTTATGCTGACTCAACAAAGGCTGAAGTTATGGCTGCTCTCACCGGAATCAGAATAATAAAAAGATTTGGCATTCAGAACTTATCTATTGTAGGATATTCTGCTTATACCATTAAATAGCTGAAGGACAAGGAGGGGGGCCCTTGGAGGTTGAGTCATTATGACATTATCTGGCTGAGGCAAGAGACTCCTTGGAAAATCTAAACGCAAACTTGGTGTGGATATCGAGGGAGTTGAATCATATTGCAGATGGATTAGCTAAAATTGGAGCAAGACTAGAGAATCTGTACAGCAATAGGCTTCCCCCCCTGTAATTTTTCTATTTAGCTGTTTGGGTTTTCTTTCTTCTGTGTAGTACGTCTGCTCATGTACTGCCTGCTTTTTTTTAATGAAATCTGGTTAACCTTTTCTCAAAAAAAAACACCTATAATGCATACTATATATAACATGCTATATTATTAATGTATAACATAAATTTTAAGCATATATCATATGTGATATAGTATAAAATATTGTATATATTTAATTTTATATTGGGTAAATTGCTGAAACCTCCCCTGAAGTTGGTATTTGCAATCACCTCCCCTAAACTTTCTGATATAGTTGCAAGTCCTTTGTTAGAATCTTCTAAAAAGAGGCATGAAAATGCCCAAAATACCCATGCAGTTATTTTTGACCAAAATGTTTAATTTCCAAATTTTCTCTTCATATGAATCGCTAGCCCAAACCCTTCCAGTCCTTTTTCTGAAATTGATATATTTTCCAAATTTGCCCTTCATATCAATTACTCAAAAGGTAGAGCTGCAACTTTAAATTCTCTATTTTTTTGTTGTTTATAAAGTTTGTATTGTTTTTTCTGCAGAAACCAGCCTCAAATCCTCAATAGTAATTGCATGGGTATTTTGGACATTTTTGTGCCTCTTGTTAGAGGATTCTAATAGAGGGGGTCTACTTGCAATTCTGTTAGAAAGTTCAGGGGAGGTGATTGCAATTACCAAACTTCAGGGGAGGTTTCAGCAATTTACCATTCTATATTTATAGGCTCGGAATCCGGCCTGGGCCTGGTCTTATATTTTGGGTCTAGGGTCCAGGCTGTGCCATGCCCAGGCTATAGCCCTTACTATGGGTGCTAAGCCCAGCCTGGGCCTGGTCTGGCCGAGCCCTTGATCATCCCTAAGGATAACCCTCGGTGTACCAACAATTGGATAACCAATGCGACAGGGATCAAATTAAGTATTGTGAGGAACATCCTTGAACAGTTTGTGAATAGCTTTGGAAGTATCGATTATGAGTCAGAAAGGAAAGCTAACCTATCCTGTCAAGATAGTGGGTCTCAGTGATAAAGCTAGTTGGTTATTTCAATAATCCTTAAAGTGGATCGAATAAAACAGGCGTTGGAGAAACCCCTAGTGGTACAGAACTTTCCCCTTAGAAGAAAGTAGAGAAGGAAGTTCAGGGAAGGCTGATGAAGAAGAGCTTACGATGGATGAGGTCCATGAGGTAGAGAAGAATTGTGATTTATAGAAAGTGATAAACAAGGAAATGGAAGTCCGCAAAATTCTGGGGCTGTTTTTCTTAGGAGGGGAGGAGTTCGCCAAGGAAGCATTCAGATCGGTAGATGACAAAAATGGGGAAAAAGAGAGTAAGTGCAATTCCAGTGCTTGATGGCAATTCCAACAATTCTGAAAAGGAAGTGATTGTAGGAGACGGTGGGGCGACTAGCGATGGCGGGGATGCTTTCAAGAAGCAGGAGGATTTATCTGAGGGGATGTTGGTTTCAAATAGGGGTCAAAAACCAGAGAGGAGTCTGGAAGAAGCCATGAAAACACTTAATACAGTTAGGAGATTAAGAGCTCAAAAGAATATAAAAAGTCAACAGAAAGTTCCAGTTTCAAAAGTCTTTGTACGGATAAAAGGAGGCTTATATGGCATGGGCCTAAGCTCGTCAAAAAATACAAAAGATCAGAGAAAAGGCGACTAGAAGATTGCTCTCAAAAATCTGATAAGAAGAGTTTTTTGAGTGGGAGTCTTGGTTGGGTTTGGGCAGTAGGTGTGGGTTTCTGGCAGGTGTTGCAGTATGGTTGGTAGGGTCAATATTGGTTGGTAGGGTCTGGGTTTTGCCTTAGTGTTGCAGTATGGTTTCTTTCTTTTAGCTGGGTCACAATGATTATCCTTGTTTGGGGTTTTCTTTACTTGGGCCTCTGTTTTGCTTCCCCTCGGGTCATTGCTTGTCACCTTCCTTTGTAATTGTGTTTTTCATTTAATAAAATTTTTATTTTATCTTCAAAGAAAACCCCTAGTGGTTATTTCTCTCAAGAAAGAAAAATGGGAATAATAACAAAGAAAAAAAAAACTTTTTACCTTAAATCTGATTCTAGAATTGCCAAGACTCTTAATAGAAAGGGAAGAGGAAAATTGATATCCCCTGATCTACTACATCTAAATAAAATAAGGAATGCTAGAAGACTAAAATTCTGAAAGACCCATGGTGTGAGGATAGGGTCTTAAAAGATATGTTCCCTGACTTGTTTAGAGTGGCCAACAATAAGGAGATTTCAGTGGACTCTTATCATGTTAAAGAGAGATTCTCTCACTTGGGCCCCTCCCTATTGTAGAAGAAATTTTAATGATTGGAATGTGTATATGTAAAGAATGTATACTTTTTGATCTTTAATACAATTATACTTTATCTTTTTTTTAAAGGATACTTGTAGAAATTAACCTAAAATAAATTCTATATATAAATGTCCTAGCAATTACTAATTTTTTGATTTACTATAAATAGTAAATCAGTTTTTGGTGGAAATAATAAAATAAAGATGTACTAGAATAGTAAGATGTGAGTTGGTTTCTCAAAATCATTAGTTTCTAAAAGCATTAATAAAAAGAATTTACTAAAAATTCAATATTTCACAAAAAAATTAATGATGCCTAGGGGTGGATTCGAGTCGAGCCAAGCCGAATAGTACAAGGCTCGAGCTCGGTTCGAGTTAGAACCTTGAGCTTGAGCTCGGCTCGAGTCAAAATCTCGTAAGCTTGAGCTCAGCTTGGCTCGAGCTCGATTTTGAGAAAACATTTTATAAAAATAAAAAATTATATATAAAAATATTTTTTATTTGATATTTAAAAAATTAAGAATTATAATAATTTTATTATATATATATATACAAACTCGCGAGCCTTCAAGACAACTCACGAGCCTCACGAGCCGAGCTCTATTAGGCTTGAGCTCGGCTGAAATTGAGTCGAGCTGAGCTCGAGTAGCTCGTGAAAAGCTCGTCTCGTTGCCACCCCTAATGATGCCTAAGATTTGTCTAATAAAGTAATTTTGCAAAAAAATTCAATACTTCACAAAATATTGAATTTTACAAAAAATTTCAATATTTGATTCGTAATTTCTACTTAATTAATCCAATTTTATTTTGTGATGGCACTTATAAAACTGAGTAGCTCGTGCCGCCCGTGGTCCGTAGGTCGGCACGGCTTGACACAACCCATATATATTATTTTTATATTTATATAATATTATATAAATTATAATTATATAATAATATATAGTATATAATATATTAATAAAATAAATAATTTTTTAAATTTTATTATACTAATTTATTTAAATATTGTATATATAAGCAATTGTATACACAAAATTCATATAAAATTAAAATTTCAAGTTTTTTGTCAATTTTTTTTTTTTTAAAAGCTTTGGCCCGATGCACGACCCAACCTGGCCCACGACACGACACGGACCTGGGCCATGGGCCGTGCTGGACTGACCCCCAAATTTTTCACCGGGGAGGGTGGCACAGCCCACGGACCAGCACGGCACGGCTTGCACAAACCGCCCGCGGGCTGTGCCGTGCCGTGCCAGCCCGACCCACTTTACACCTCTAACTATTCAGCACTCTGATGTCTGAGCTAGACCTGAATAGTTTGGGGAAGTGCCAATAACAAAGAGGGTATAGGACTGGTGGATTGAGGGAATGAATAATGTGTGGCCAATCCATGGGTTATTGGATGGCTTTGATTGACAACATGATTCTTCAATATATCCCTTTTGCCTGTTCTGTTTTCTTGAAAAATTATCCATCAAATCAAAGTGGTACACTAATGGAAGGTGAAGCAAAAGGGTGGAGCACCAAAATGAAGATACAATATATGGGAAAACATCATAAATAACTAAATTATGTGCTACTTGCTTGGATAGCAAAATTGTGATAGAAAATTTTAGGTAAATAATCAATTATTGCACTAATGGTGTGGGCAAAATTGTTCTCACGTCTCAAGAAATTTTGGATGCAACTAATTGCCTTTTTGCCTCATCCCACTTGTATGTAAGCTAATTTTATCAACTTGGGTGAGTTGATGGTTGGAGTACTTTTGTGCCCATTGTAGTTGGAAAATCGTCTTACTTTTGATAGAAGTTTTGTGATCTGTTAACGATTAGAAAACAAAACTGTTGTTGACAATGCATTTTATTTGTGTTAAAACTATTGTTAGTTTATGCTTTAGTGCAGTAGGGGCACTTTTGTAATTTTCTTTTTTCATTATGTATTGGGTTGCCCTAGTATAAATACTAATGCTGGTGCCGCCAACCCAACCTTTTGAACCCCAAATTTCTGTTTTCTCTCCTCTTCTTCCTTCTCTCCCTTTTTTTTTGATTAGTAAAAGTCTTTCATTAATAACAGAGAGATTAAGATACAATAGCTAAAGACCCTCCCCCCCTTTCAACTAATGTTATGCATCTTTATTCTTCTTAATATAAAATATTTTATTAAAAGTAAAGAAAAAAATGAGATCCCCCTTTCCTCTACATCCTCCTCCTAACCTCCCTCCTCTTAAGGAGGCTTATGCCTCTTTGTGTTCGGGAGGCTTACACCTCTTGCGTTCTAAACTATGCCTCACGCCTCTAGGTAGTGGAACGCCTCTGCATTTTAAAACATTGATAATTACTTAAACATATAGGATCGGTTTGGTTACCGAACTGAGTTGTTAGTTTATTTTCTCATACAAGCCGAAACCAATCGGTGGTTTTGAAAAACTGGCCAACTCAGGTTGAGTCGGACTGGTTTGGTCGGTTTGACATTTAATGTGAAAACCCGTACTTTGCACAAAAATGATACATGGAAGTTGGTGGATCTTCTTGAAGGAAAGGAACCCTTGGGGTGTAAGTGGGTGTTTACATTGAAGCAAAGGGTAGATGGCACAATGGAAGGGTATAAAGTTTGTTTAGTGGCGAAAGGGTTCACTCAAGTGTATGTAGTAGATTATGGAGAGACTTTTGCCCTGGTTGCTAAGTTTAATTCTATCAGAGTCCTTTTAGCTCTGGTTGTTAAACCTTGATTGGGATCTCCATCAATTGGATATCAGAAACACTTTCTTGAATGGTGATCTTGTAGACTCTCTCTCTCTCTCTCTATATATATATATATATATAACACAACATTTATTAAAGACTTAATCAAATACAAGAAGAGGTCCCTGATCCCTGAATGCTCCATTTATATCTAGAATCCCTGGATTACTCATGCCACTCCCATCAAAATTTAGTTTTGCTTGGTGCAAGCATAGTTGTCAAGTTGATGCCTAGGCGACGAGGTGCCCTTGGGAGCTCGCCTCGCCTAATCGCCAAGCAATTTTCTATAGTGTGTTATAAAAAACTTTTATATTCTTAACTTTTTGAGGTTATAATTATAAAATAGACATTATTAAACTAAAATAATCATTTTGTGTGTTAGGGTTTAATCAACACAAACATTGCCAAACGCTATATTGAATCATTAATGACTTCAAAACCTGAACTAATAAGTAAGAACTTAAAATGTTGTCTAAACACAACACTTCTTTTTCTTCTCCCACCTTTTCTTCTCTTCTTTTCCTATAACAGAAATAGGGGTTCCGCCCCTATATTTTTTGAATTTTCTTTTTTTTTCTTATTTTTCTTCTCATGAATATGTTGGAAGATGTTGATTTTCTTTACGTTTAACATGAATTTTATACTTTTCTTATGAAAATCCATTGCTTGGGCGGGTGACTAGGTGACATGGCACCCCCTATCTCGTAGCCTCGCCTTGGCGCCTTGAAAACTATGATCTTCACAAAAGGGTTACATCACTTGTGGCATAATGATCTATGTGACAAGTTGGGCATGATTGACATCTATATCCCAACTTGAGTGGGAGTGTTAAAAGGCTGTTTATAGGCTGTTTGTCTCTTGTTTTTATTTCTGTTTAGTATTGCAGGGGTACTATTGTAATTCTCCCTCTTTTATATTATGTTATGGTTGCCCTAATATAAATACCAAAAAGCTGGCACTGCCAGCACCAAGTTTTGCTCACAGATCTCTCTTTTCTCCCCTTCTTTCTCTCTTCTCTCTTCTCTTCACTTTCTCTTCTGGATAATAGAAAATATTCAACGAAACATATTTATAAATTAGTTTATAAGAAAAAACTATATATATTAAATAGATTATTTCATTTAGGTAGAGAAGGTTATAAATTTAAAAGGAAATTGTTATAAAATTTTAAAAACATGGAAATCATATTATAAAGAAATATATATGCAAATTGGCTATGAGGGAAATGACATTTATACCAAACCCATGAAGAAATTGCAAATAAAGTTATATTTTGATCTTATATTATGTATGTATTTGTAATAATGGTTCAGATTCAAGAATATTATTGAAGATCATACAGAAGAGAGAGAAACAGAGAACATAGAGAAAGAGTTCCAGTTCCCGTTAGGTGGAGACTTATAAATTAGTCCCCATCTAGTGACGTGTCATATATATATATATATTCTGTTAGACATAGAGCATAATTACAAGTCTATCCCTATGCAAGTTGTCAAAGGGGACGGACACGATTATCCTTGCTCAAACATGGGAACTCTGCCCATGTCCCCAGACACGTAAATAAAACATAAACTCTAACAATATGTATGGGCATTACAAAACTAAGGGAAGTAAATACAGCAATGCTTGGAAAATGGCTTTGGAGGTATAATAATCAGCCAAACAGTTTGTGAAGGAAGTAAATTTCAGCAAAGTATAGTCCTACAGCAAGAGATTGGGAGACTGAGAACTCTAGATTCTCATATGGTTGCTCAGTATGGAAGGCAGTTCAAAAAATTGATTCTCAGTTCTTACAAGGAATTAAGTATGAGGTTGGGAATGGTCAAAGGATTCTCTTCTGGAAGGATTTCTGGTGTGAAGGTGGCCTGCTAAAGGACAGATTTCCTGCTCTTTTCGAGATAGCAGTGGACAAGAATGCAACAGTGGCTGATTATGTGGAATGACAGAATGGAGTATTGGTATGGAAGGATTTCTGGTGTGAAGGTGGCCTGCTGAAGGACAGATTCCTGCTCTTTTCGAGATAGCAGTGGACAAGAATGCAACAGTGGCTGATTATATGGAATGACAGAATGGAGTATATGGAACCCCCTTTTGCAGAGAAATCTGAATAATTGGGAGATAAACTCATTCTCAAGCTTGCTGCAATCTTTATATAATGTCAGACTAAACGGAACTGAGGACAAAAGGAAATGAAAGTTTGAAAATTCAGGTATTTTCTCTGTCAGATCCTTCTATAACAGCTTGACAAGGGAGGAGCCTTATGCTTTCCCAGATAAGAAGATTTGGAAAAGAAATGTCCCTTCTAAGGTATCATTCTTTGTGTCGTCAGCGGTGCTAGACAGAATTCAGACCAGAGATATCCTAGTCAGAAGAGGCATTCAAGTGCAGGATGAAAGTTGTCCCCTGTGCAACAGAAGTACAGAAACCTCTAAATCTAGACATACAAGCTCTTAAAAATATCATGGGCATACAAAAGAGGAAGTTCTTAAAAATATCATGGGCATGCTGTGTTCGTCGCTGACTAACCACTCACTCTTTAAATCTAGACATACAAGCTCTTTTTTCTTTTGATCAATAACAAAGATCTCTTTTTTGGATAGTTTCTTTGTTTGTATTTGCATGTTGGGCTCTTTTTTGTGTGGGTCTAGGGGTTGTTTTTCCTTTAGTACAGTTTCTCATTGTACAGGGAATCAGGCTGATTGTATATCCTTCATAATTTTTGCGGTTTAATATATATATTACCTTGCCTTTTTCAAAAAAAAAAAAAGTATGAATAAACTAAAATATGTGTAAATGAACTGACAGATCATTTGATTTGGGTAGAGAAAGTTGTAAACATAAACAAAATACAAAATAATGTTTCAAAAACATAAGATTCATATTAAAAGGTATGTAATTTTAAAAAGATAATTTCCTGTTACCTGTTCTCAAAAAAAGGAGGAAATTTAGTTTCACTCTCTCTCTCTCTCTCTCTCTCTCTCTTATGCCTTGCCTCTGCTTTTAGCCTTTTAAAACCTTGGTTCAAAGTAGGCCATTCTTTGTGGTCATTGTTTTTTATTGAATTAGAATAGTGAAACTTAGGCTCTGTTTGCTACAATGTGAAATGGATGGATTTTTTTTTTTTTTTTTTTTTTTTTTCGGGCTGAAAATATTTGAGCTATAATTTTGACCATTTTACAATAGAAACTATTTTTTCCTTGCCATTTACATAAAACAAATTACAAGTGGTGAAAAACAACACTGCAGAAGTAATAGCTGGAATATTTCGGGCAGAAAAAATTATGCCCATTTTATGTACAGACAAATATAGCCTTAATGGAGCTATTCTTACTTGGGATATATGAGGTGGAATATGAAGCTGTAGATTGGGTAAGTGAATTAATAGCCAATTTAGAAGTTCCCCTATCTGATTGATGGCCTGGATTTGCCATCTCAATCATCCATATGACAAAAATTGGTGATGATCAGAAAAGAAATGCCTAAATCCTAATTAACAGGTGTATCAAAAAAAATCCTAATTAACAGGATTGATGGATTAGTCTACCCTTTTATACCAATTCATTGAGTACTGACAAATTTATGTCACTAACCATTGTTTAAGGTGCTTTTATTTCTGTCTAATCTCTATGCTGTTTTGTTTCTTACTGTTGTGGTGTCCTTCTCACTGGTTCTTTCTAGTGGATAAGAGTTTCCTCTTCTTTTCATGGATAAGGTTTGAGCATTACTCATAAAAAAACAAGTCTCCGGTTAAGGTGCAATTTGTACCAGTTTTGGTTGGTGCACTTTGAAGTTACCTAAAATATGCTTTTTGTCCTGATTCCAATATACATGCTCTTAGGTAGGTACCTCTGTCTGTTGCTGTTGGTTTTATGCATTTAAATATATGGTTTAAAATGGGTCCCCAACCACTATAAGTCTTCCTTGTCTAAAGAAGTTTTCCTGCCATTAATAAGGTTTCTCCTTCAACCATTGGATTTGCGTAAAAAAGGATTTGTGCCAATGCAACACTGAAATGGTAGCCATGATATCAATTTTCCCTTACCAGGGTACTTGGTGCCATGGTAAGCCTCAAGCTAATAAACACGGAAATGCATGTTTAAGTTTAAGAATGGTTACTAATAAAAGTTAGGTTCACATCCAGTCTACCCCTCCCAAGAGCCTGGATATTTTGGACCATCACTGGGTAATGGCTCCTTTTTTTCAGTCGTCTTTTCTTGAGTCATTACTGTACTAGTTTAAATAAATTTTCTCTTCTTAGACAATTAATTCCCATTGAATCCATTAATAGGTGTTGGGGGAGAAGTATGGTATTACGTATCTACTGAATAAGAAGGGAATAAGTTACATGTTCATCTATGCAAGCATTAATATTATAAATAAAAGGTCATTACCCAATGTTGGTTGCAGCTATAAGTGATCATAAGTAAATAATAAAACTAAAGAAACAAAGAAACCATAAACTTCTTTTCATTTTTATTTTCATATTTTACATGATTCGTTGCTTTAAGTTTAAACATAAATATGCAAGAAATGTTTATTGTTTTAGTCTGCAACTGGTACTATGTTTTTTTTATTAATTATCCCTTTTACCATCGCCCAGCTCAAAGACATGGCTGAGAGGCTTCCACCTGGGGCCTATGAGACTGAAAGCTTGAGGCCAGTCTACCTACCAAATGGCCTGGATCCAAATGGCATTCATCATCCTGATGTAAATGGAGAGCTCAACTCAAGATCTGGTGCAACCCATGATACTCTTTTGGCTTCTACCACAGGAGTCGTATGTGGTGCCATGAATGGAACTCCAGGTCAGGTTCATTTGCCGAGGAATGTACCCGGAGCCCAAGAAACCAATGCCTGCCTACAAAATCAGGGAGTTCTAGCTTCCAACGGGATGGATGACCATGCAGACATGGGATTGCAGAATGGTAATGGAGGGATACATGATAGTAGCAATAGTAGACCTGATGCTGATGGCAGGGAGCCTGAGCCTTTCCAGAATGGTGAGAATGGTATGAAATCCAGGAGTGTCTCTCTAACAGGAAATAGCCATCAAGTTGAGGCTGAATGGATCGAACAATATGAACCTGGTGTATATATAACACTTGTGGCCCTACGTGATGGAACTAGAGATCTAAAGAGAGTGCGCTTCAGGTACTTGGGCTCAAACATCCATATTTTCTTATCTTGTGTGTGTGTGGTGGGAATACCTGTTCTGTATTAAGGCCCCTTATTTATCATTTATGAATTTGTCAGAAAACGGAAATGATCTTTGTGAACATATCGCCATGATATGGTCTTGTAGAACTAGATTAGGTCTGAAAGCTAGCATTTGTAATGTTGCAACTAATTTGGAAATGCATCTACTACAGCCGCAGAAGATTTGGAGAGCACCAAGCAGAAATTTGGTGGTCAGAGAACCGTGAGAAGGTTTATGAGAGGTATAATGTCAGGGTGTCAGACAGATCATCAGGTGCCACTGGGCAATCAGTAGATTCAGTACGCAGACCTGAGGAAGCCACTTCACCATCTTCTCAAACGTAGCAGCAGAGCAGATATGTCTCTTTTTTGGATCCTGTATTGTGATGGTTTTGAAGGTATGCAGGAAATCCCTGATCAACTGGATGGGATACCGCCTTTTTTCCCCATGCCTCTTCAATTTATTGGTTTTTTTTGTTCCTTCATTTTATTTCTGGGTCTCTGCCCTCGCCAACCTGTTGTATTGTATATTGTATATAAAATCATCCTAGATAATGAGCAGGAAAAAATTTTTCATTTTTACCCCTCCTGGTATAGTTATACGTATCTGTTTATTACTCCATCCTTACCTGCTCTCCAGTCTTGTATTGTTATTTAATTTAATCTTCTCAATCCTCTGTTTTTTTGTCTTCCTCTATCAACAGGCTGAACTAGATTGTGGGGTTTCACCATTTGCTGGTCCGAATAAGATTTCTTATCTAAAAGCTGCTTGTTTGGGTGATTAATATTCACAGCCATCCTATGTAGTGTACTGTTGTGGAAGGCAAGAAAGCTTAATGCCACCCGTGAAACAACGTGAACAAAACGAGGAAATGGTAGTAGTAGCAGTAAGGCTGCAACTTGGGGCCGGGTTGGCCCAAACCCAACCCGAAAAAGTTGGGTTGGGTTGGGTTGGGTTGACGTTTGGGTTAGGGCTAGGATTAGGGTTGAAATTCATGAACCCGACTTTATTTCAGGTTGGGTTAGGGTTGACCCCTTAGTCAACCCGATCCAATCCGAACCCAACTCTATAGTACATGTCATCCAAATATATGTTATATGTAATATTTAATATACATTGATTTGTTTAGATGCATGATATTTGTATAGCCCCCACCATATAGTATCATGTATTTCTTTTAAGATAATCACTTCACTTAATCCTAATTAGAAAGACTAAAACCTTAATAACATTATTTTATGTTTTTTGAAAATTTTATTCTTATCTCCTCTATGTTTGCCATCCAAGAAAGATCTATTGCAAGTTATAACTCATAATAAACTAGTTATTTTTAACACTTGTTTTTCTAAATTTTGTACTAAATAAACAAAAAAAGTAACGTCAACAAACAAATGCTAATGAAATATAGGATTAATATATGTAGTGAAAGTTGAGTTGATATCTAAAATCGAGAAATTCTATAAGGTTTTAAAGGATGGGAAGACGAGCCCAACCCAACCCAAAATTGACTTTGGGTTGGGTTAGGGCCGAAGGAATTTAGTTAGGGTTAGGGTGGGTTTAGAACTTGGGGTTGGTCTCAACTTGATCTAACCTGGCTTGACTTGCAACCCTAAGTAGCAGGCAATGCAAGACTGTTCGAATAGCCTTTACAGCCTTGTATTGGGAATATCTCTGTATTTATGTAATTTATTTTATGGGGAGATGTTCCCAATGGAAGGCTATAAAGGCTGTTTGAATGGTTCACCTTGCATTTGGAATATCTTCGAACTTGTGTGGTTTATTTCGTGAGGAGATATTTTCAATGTAAGACTATAAAGGCTGTTTGAACGGATTGCATGGATTGAAGTTCAGCTTCAGTCAGAGCAAAATCTATTTGAATAACCTTTACAGCTTTGCATTGGGAATATTTCCCACTTATGTACTTTATTTCATGCTTAGATATTCAGGTTACAAGAGGCTGTTGAACTGTATAAGCATGGGCTTGCTCTGATTGAAGCCATACTCCACCGATTGAGTTTTCAGCAGGCAGTACTGCACTGCATTGCCACACTTGCAGAGATTGGATTTACTCCTCACAGCACGCTTCAGCCGTGCATCGAGAATATCTTCCCAATAAATATTTTCAAGTACGGAGATGTTTTTATCAGGACACTTGGCACTTGGTAGATCGCCAAAGTCTGCTTTTTATCAGGACAGGCTCTATACTTACACCGTTCGTGCAGCAGGATGTGCCACGTGTCTTTCACCTCGTTAGACTATTTGAATTCCGTACAAAACTTGTAATATTTCGTTTAATTGTCCACTTCTCGTTCCTTTCTTGTCAAATTGATTCCTCTCTCCAACCAGCGGCGACCAACAACTATTACCGGCGATCGGAGGAAAGAGCCTGCCCTGATAGAAGCTGGACTCCATGGACAACATCGTTTTGGGTGATCTGATTTGAGTTTGGGTTGCTATTGAGCGTGTTCATGTTTCGTTGGATGGTTCCAAGGATTTACTGCGATAATGATTGTAGCTGATGCAGGCTTAACGGTAAATATCCAAACAATCAAATTAGAAACAATTAAGGCCATACACAACATTAACATTATTAATAGAAGAAGCGTTTTGATGCTCCTCAGGCTGAAGACCTTAAAGTTTAGAGGTCATTCACTGATCAGAAACTTCAACTCAGGGTCATTTTTCTTCTTCTTTAGAATAATAAAACTAAAACCAGACAAGCTTGTAGATGTTTTCATTTGATCCAACTTTCAGACAAAAAGAGGAAATTTAAAGAAAAGAAAAAAAAACCTTTTGTTTGGTAAAAAAGAGAAGCATGCAAATGGAATAAGCAAACCAGGTAGAACCCAAGTGAGAAGAAAAATATCTTTAGATAATTTATACATGGCAAAAGTAGACTAAACTTAACAAATGTCGAGAGGAAGAAAAAGGTGAAATAGGGCAAAGAAACAAACATGCAACCCCAGTTCTCACAAGCTCTTTTAGGGAAAAAACAATAGACCCACCAAATCCAATGTACCAATTTTGAACCAGTCCACAATAAGACTTTGAAATAGAAAAAGAAAAATCAAATTTTACACAGAACCCACATCTCTCAGCAGTGGGGGAGGGGGACCCAAGTGACTAAAATAGAGAGAAGTGTGTGTCTGTGATGATGCAAGAGAGGAAGAGCCAAAGACCAACCAATACCAGCGACAACGGAGATGTCCATGTCTCTGTAACGATCAACAAAAATGTCTACAGTGTCCTTGAATGCCCTGTGATGAAGTAACAACGTCGTTATATCTTGAAACATGATTCCTGAAACACAAAGCCACACTAAAAAAGATGATAAAAAGAGATACGACACTCAAAACAGAGTTGTTCGACTAAAGCTCCATGAAGTAATAATAGAACAAGGAAATACAACAAAAGCCAGCTAATGACCTGGTTTGGGGAAGTGAGACACGACTCGAATCGCTTCAGAGATAGCCTGCAGCCTTGGGTCTCCTCGTAGTCCGTTCTCTCCTGCAACCGGTGATTGTTGTTGGTTGCCGCCAGTTGGAGAGAGAGAGAGAGAGAAATCAGTTTGGCGAGAGAGGAGTGGGAAGTGGAGAATGGAACAAAATATTACAGGTTTTCGTATAGAATTCGAATAAAGTCTAATGGCATTGATGGGCAACGGTGTTTACTCTAAGACACACGCTTTAAGCAGCCACAAGAGGCAAAAGATGTGTGGTGCGCCCTCCTGCTGCATGAACGGTGAGAGTATAGAGCCTGCCTTGATCCTGATAAAAGCCAGACACAAGAACTTTGTTTCTTAGCGCGTCTTTTCCATGGTTTTTAAAAACGAATCGGTTAGGGGTCCGGTTAATGGTTCGAACGGTAGATCTGAACAGTCGGCCCGTTCTGATAAAAAAATAAAAAGTTAAAAAATTGGAAAACGATCAAAACCGTTTGAATGGTTAATCGGCCGGTTCAACAGTTTTTTGACCAAAATCAACGATTTTGATGGAAAAAGCAGTTTTGGAGGAAAATAGAATCGATTAAGTGACCAGTTCCTGATTTTTCTGGTCCGACCGTTCAGTCCAATCCGATTTTGAAAACAATGGTCTTTTCAATGCATAATATTTGCCTTTCTAACCATCCTCAAAAATCATTAACAAGGAAAAACTACAGAGGAAGAAAATTAAGCCATCACTTTCACTCGTCTCATTGCATATAGAACTCTCACAATGTTGGATGTGTCCCTGCCCCCTCCCATCTAAGAGAGGCCTAGAAAACATTTTTTTTCTATGTTTTCTTTTACTTTATTAACTATACACTAAACAAAAAACAGTTGGGATCACAATCCATACATACTTTTGACATAATTAATCTTGTAGGTGCACATGGTAAGCATCCAATGGTGAATCTCGACCCTTGAATCATGGGATTTGTGATAAGTAATAGTCATTGAGAAATGGGGTCACTAAAACTTGGAGGAAAAACTTTGAGGTGCGTCGTCTGGAGACACTGTCTTTATAATATTATTTGTCCTCACTGTGTCATACACACATGCGTGCATGTTACGTGGTAGCAAGCTTCTACACTCTCTTCTCTTTATCTAAGGAGTATAAATCAGTTCCTATTAAAAAACCCAAAACAAAACTTGTAATTTTCCAATATAGGACAATTTAAAAAACTGTTTTTAGTAAGAAAAGAGTTATTTTCAAGACATGTATACATATATAATTTTTTATGTAATTGACCAATCAAACTCCATTGGATTTAATCTCTAATAAGATTAAAATCCAACAATAATAATAGTAAAAAAACCCATTCCTATTTCTTCTATCTTCAGACACGTCTTATTCAATACGGTACTATGGTACTGGCCGATGGCTTCTCAAGATTTTGCTTTCAATTAGGATGAACGTATCATTTCTGTATGAAATCGGATTAACTGTTCAGCAGGTAATAGAAATAAAAGACATGGACCCATAGCTGAACGTAATGACTGGCATAGAGCATTATTATAGGTTTCACTGCCTGCCGAACAGCCATTGGATTCTGCTAAATATGCCAATGATAAAATACATATGCATATGGTATACAGTGAAAAGTTAAATGGTTGTCCATCCCATTTCCCATGCCCTGTATTTTATTACTGACGTGGCGTGGCGTGGCGTGGATCATTATCATTAATTCTACAATTAATGCAATGGTGTTCAGCTAATCCTTTCTCTTTTCCAAATTAACTATCTGTGGGTTCTGACTGTTTAAATATAACCGGAATATATTTTTGTCCATGAAAACCTCTTTGACATTTGACAAGCTAGCTTATCAGTTACATGAAGGCTTCATTCATGGAAGATATATGGAAGATTATGTGGGGCCCCAAGCTACTCTTGTTTTATGACTGACATGCATACATACAGACTTCAATTTGATAGAGAACAGAGTCCAGAATCCATCTCAGCTGCAAATTAACTATGCAAAGTTCATATATATATACATAGCGTATTGGTAGAGGCAAATCATATCTCTTATGCTTCAATAAACCCGTGTCTATAGCCTATAGGAACAGTACTGAGAAAGACTGGGCTCCTACCACAAGTCATCCCTGTTATTGGCATATAGGCAAAAGTGTCTTGTCAATGATCATACAACTCACAACTTTGCTTGGAGGAAGGAGGAAGCCAAAATAGATTCAACAAGTAGGGGTGCAAATGAATAGGATCGTAATCCGATCCGATTTTATTTGATCGAATTTGGATCTTCAGATCGGATCAGATTTAGATCACCCTTATTCGATTCAAGATCTGATCTGATGTGTTATATATTTATAAATATACATATATGTATATGTATGTATATATGTTATTTATTTATTTATAGATATATTATTTATATTGTATTTTTATAAATTTGTTATATTATTTATTTTTTTTATAAAAGCATGTATATATATGATGAAAATAATTAAAAAATATATTTTGTTTTTTCTTTATTTAAATTGGTATATTTTATTTTTTCTTTTAATAATTTATTAATTTTTAAAGAAAACAAGTCGGACCAAATCAGATCCAAAGATCCGATAGGATTCAAATTCAGATCGAGTCCTATAAGATCCAATCAAATCTTCGGATTAGATTGGATCTAACATGAACAGAGTCAGATCAGATTTGAATATACCCTGATTTGAATCTGATCCGATCCATTTGCTCCCTACCAACAAGGGGTTGCTTCTCTAATTCTCTTTAGTCAAATTGGAATCTAAATGCCACCCATGTTCCACCAAGTACCGAAACAAGTCAATCTGACTACAGTTCAACTCTCTCCTCAATTGAGAGACCCTCGTTTTGTTTTTGGTGGATAAGAGTAGGGGTGTAATAGAGCCAAGTCGAGTTGAGTGTCAGGCTGTTCGAGCTTGAGCTTGATTCAAAAACTTAGAGCTTAAAACTTGGCTCAAGCTTGACCAAATTTCAAGTTTCCTTCTCGAACTTGACTTGAGTTGGTACTCATGAGCTATTCAAGCTCAGCTTGGCTCAAGCCAATTATAAATTGATTAGTATTAAAAATTATAAATAAACTAATATCAAACAGATTGAAAATAAAAATATATTAAGAACCTTGAGTATGTCTTAAAAAATATAGATTAATTAATATTCTAAATACTATAAATAAAATATATTATGAAAATCGATTATAAATTTATTTATTATATTATAAATAAACTAATGTTAAAAATTTAATATCTATTTATATTATAAATACAAATATATTAAGAAATAGTATTTTATTATGAGCTCGATTAAGCTTACGAGCTACTTGAGCTAGGTAGTTTGAAGTTCAAACATGGCTCAACCAACTACTTGACTCAAGTACATAGAGTTGAGTTCGAGTATTTAGCGAGTGAGCCCCAATAACTTGTGTAGTAGTTTTAGGTGTTGTGATTCAAAAGTTTAGAAAGGATAGTTTTGTGTCATCAAAAACCTTTTTTTTTTTTTTGTCTTTTGCACTTCTTGCACACACCCACATTTGTTTCATTCTCACACAAGCTTATTTGACTTTTGCCAAATTTCAAAATTTCCCTCCACTCTTAAGCCACTTTTCCTCCCCTAGAATTGTTTGAATTCCACATGGAAAAATTACAAGAAAAGTTGAGTTTATTACTAGGAGATGACAAATTTCAAAATTTCCCTCCACTCTTAAGCCACTTTTCCTCCCCTAGAATTGCTTGAATTCCACATGGGAAAATTACAAGAAAAATTGAGTTTATTACTAGGAGATGACCTTTGTCTTATGGGGACCCAAATGGAGTGTATATACATATATACTCTCCCAACTTGGTGAGTGGTTGGGTATTCTCTTTCACGTGTGCGTACTTAGTCAAGCCGTGGGTGTGGGTCATCTGCCTACCTTCTTATGACTAAGTTTTTGAACTCGCACTTCTTTGTATTATGCTGTCTCTCAGAAGAGTCGCCATGTTTCTTAGGGTAAATTACACGGACCCCCTGTACTATGGGGTCAGTGACAAAGACCCCATGAATTTTAGCTGTTAGACAAAGACCCCTTCTGTTAGCCTTTTGTTAGCCATGGATACTGGTGACTACACTAAAACGTAAACGGAGAAAGAAAGAAACCAAAAATATGAAGAGAGGACAAGGCATCGGACGAGGAACTTGCTAAGTTCTTCATCGTTTGCCATCATTCTTCAATTTCCAAGCATTCAGCTATGGACTTCATTCTCCTAAAAGTAGTCTCTTAGGTATATTGCTTGGTCAACACACCTCATAGGATAGATATCAACAACTTGATGCTTCAAAACACTAGCAGAACCACGCCTCTAGAGGGGCTAATTTCAGAGGCAGGGGTAGCAGTTCAGGCCCTTATTCGATGATAAATCCGTTTCAAGCTCCCGATGTTCATAGATCAGGTGACAACTTATCTGGTGCAGGTGGCTTGAGCGTCTACAATAGAAATAGGCACCAAGCTTTACATCTCCAACTTAGATTATGGTGTCTCGAACGAGGACATCAAGAGCTCTTTCTAGAGGCTGGTGACCTAAAACAATATTCAATCCATTATGATAGAAGATCGAAGGTGACAACAGAAATTATCTTTTCACGCCTGGCAGATGCTCTAGCTGTTGTCAAGAGGTATAACAATGTTCAGCTTGATGGGAAGCCAATGAAAATAGAGATTGTAGCCCTACAAGAAAAATAACTTTTAGTGGTAGTCGGCAAAATGCTGCTAAAAGAAGTGTCGCTAGAAGTCTATTCTCCATTCAAAACATTTGAATCATAAATTAATACATCTTAGTTTCAAATTGATAGATTCTTTAATACAAATATCATGTTTCCTCCCTCATCTCTTGTCTTTTCCATGCAAGTATCTCTCCACATTGTCAGGTCCACATAGCTCTTTAACAACAAGCATGGTTGTGGGGGTGTCCAACTGAAAGGTTGAATAAAATTCATCTGAGCTACACCTTTTAAGAAGCTCCTTCCTGGCTTCTCTAATAGCTCTTGTTGCACAGTGAATAGATACTGCTCAGAATCTGCATATTCCACTAGTCGTGTTTCTTAACTTGATGAAATATGTATTTGTTCATATTTCACTAGTTTTTTATTCTTTTTTTTTATGAAATAACTATTACTGTACCCTAAGAAGAAAACAAATACTCCCAGACTAAGTTCATAGAAGCCTTAGCCATGATGCAGGGTATCCAACCCATTTGCATGATCCAATTGGCCCAATTGAAGGTTGGGAAGTATGAATAGTTGCAATGGGTATTCAATTAGTAAGATAGATAGTGGACATACCCGATCAAAATTAGTAGGGGCTAGACCCTGAAATTCCATGATGGTTATTCCTCAGAATTGAGCCATGAGATAAGCACTTTGCAATCACCTTCAACAATCATCCCTAACCCTTTCTGTAGTGACAAAAGTTTGAGTCATTATATCACCGCCAACAATTCTAAATATAGCTAATGCTTTCCACATTGCAAAGAGAAGCAATTCTCTCACTCTTGGAGGGAAGGCAACAATTGATGATTGGCTATCCAAAAGTTTGAGGGTGATCTCCCACTTAGATGAAAGTAGGGGAAGGGCTAATCCCTGGCTTTTATACTCTTTTTTCCCCACATTATGTACCAAAAGCGGGGGAGGCTTAAATATTTTATTTCTAAAAGTTTTCATATAGCATAGTTTTCCAAAAGAATTATGTTCTTTTCTATAATTTAAATGATGGTAACTTGAAGGTATTTTAAGTACTTAAATAGCTAGTTAAGGAAATCTTTCTAGAATTGCTCAGTAAATCAGAACTTACCTTTGGAGGAAAGAACATGTTTTTGGTGATGCCCACTATTTAGGATCTTAACATTAAATTGCTTTTACTATGCAAGAAACACCTGGTTTATACTTTCTTTGAAATGAGTAAACTTTGCATCTGAAGTACTAATACATGGTTTTCATTGACTAGGTGGACTATCGATACAAAGTATCATATAGCTGATGTTTCTATATGGATGGCTCATCTTGGTGAGGAGTTTTCTATTGGGATGTGGCTAGTTTCTTATCTTTCTTGTATTGATATGACTTATAGCTATCATCTTTTACCATCCTCCAGCAATGGGTTTCTTGCAATGATATTCAGAAGTTTGACATATTATTGTGCATTGGAAACAAAGTAGACCTTTTACCTGGTCACTTTGCTCATGCTGAATATAGAAGACACCTGCAAAAGTGTGGAGAATCTTTTAGTAATCCACATCCAGAGTACTTAGATTATGGAATTCTAGAAACTGAGGGTAGTAGTTTGTTGGGGGATGAAGAGCCCTCGGAGCAGCACAATTTTACACCACCTTAGTCATGCAAGTCACCCTTAAAGAATAGTATCTAGGTAATGATAAGTATTAAGACAAAAATACCGTTAATCCTACGAGTAAGAATAAATCAACAGAACTAAACCCAAACAACCTAGTAAAAAATACAAAGGCTATGATGCCCTTACATAGGCAATTACACATTTTAACATTAAGCATAAAGAATAGCCTGAAACAATTGAGTCTAGAATAACAACTCATTTTTTGGTGTTTCTGCAATATGTCTATTACTTTATAATTGGTTAACTTTCTCCTAGCTTTTATGCATGTTTGCTGTCATTTCTCTTTTTCTTTTCATTCTATGGGAATTCTAGTTGGATGCTCCTTCATTTCATACATACACAATATTGGCCTATCGGATAAAAGTTGTTCTTATAGATTCCATTTAATGAATTTCTTTGCCACCTGAAACAAGTAGAATAAGTAGACTTGGACTTACTGCGGTTGGTCATATCCTCTTTTCTTCTTTGGCCATGAAAATACTATATTCTGTAATTCACAGGAAAGTTTTACAAAAGTAAACCATTGCTACTAAATCCACTAGTTTATGTATGTGATGGTTAATGAGATTATCAATTAACAGTTATGAACTCTTTGCTATTCAGGTGTTTCTTTTGGTAGAAGGTCTGAGGTTTCAACTTCAAGCAAGTATTTTCCCACTTCTAGAAGAGTGTTCAGGCGTCTAAAAGACTATGCAAGGAAACTTTCTGATGTTGATGCATTTACACAGGAAATTGAACATTGGGTTCTGGGGAGGACATCTTCAGGCAATGAGAAGGGGAAACAATTGTTTAGGTATCCCTTTCTTGTTGATGAGTTGCAGAAACTTGATTATGCATTAGAAGGGATCTTATTTCAGCAACTCTTTCGTATGCCTTACTGTATACTTCAGATGATCTGAAAGAGGATGGGTATCTTACTTTAGAAGACTTCATACTATTGTAGATGGTTTATGGCATACCTTTTGGCACAAATATGGGCCATTGCCATGATTTTTGTCTTGTCCACATCATCCTGGACCTAAGTTCTATACAGTTGAAAGGGCAATACTGTAGATGGGAGCACATCCATCTAGGCTTTAGCCATCTTGAGAGGATATGAGCTAAATCTCTGATGACTCATTTCAAAACATTCTCAGTAATAACTAATAGTAGATTGTAATATGGGATTCAATCCAAATCTAATTCTGATATAAGTATGCTGGATAAGTTTTGAGTTACTAGTCTATAATAGATCAATTCCATACAATAAGATTGAAGTGTTATAACACTGGATTTTGGAAAAAAATATTTATGAATGTCAAGCTGGTATGGTAATTTCCATAGAAAAGGAATTCATATTCCAAAATGTTTAGAAGAGCACAAAAACTCACTGATATATCTTTCACCATTGCTTTTTATTAGTATAAAATATGAAAATTATGTGCATGGACAATTCTAAGAGGTAAAAGTCAAGAACAGAAAAAACCAAGTTATTACAAAGGAAGAGAAAAGAAATTATGTGCATGGACAATCAAACAAAAGCCAAGCAACATAATTGTTGATAGAGTTACTTTGCCAGGCAAATAGAGCAGACATGCCAGTATAGATTTGGTAAAGAATAGACAATTTGATAATCCAAGAAACATTAGCATATGTATAAATAATTCTTCTAACCTGATTTATCTAATTGTATAGTGGAAGTTGAAAACAAATCTTATCCCAAGTTGAGCAGGAAAGGAAGTTGTACTGTGTTGCATTGGAAATGGGGAAAGCAACAAATAACAACTTAGAAGTTTACATTTCCATGTTCATTAGTTCCCATACAAAACATAAAAGAGGGGCTAAAAAATGGTGATGCCAAAATCATATATCATGAGGCTAAATGCTAATTAGTGATAGGTTTGTCCAGTAATTGATTTGATACCAGCTTTATGAAAGTAATAAATTGATGCCAAAGTATCCAAAATGCATGTTAAAGGGTTATACCCATCCAATCGCCACAAATTCATCTACTCCAAGTTCATGATTATTCTATTACACTGAATATTAGATGTCATATGATTATTAGAGTTTAGACCATCCCATAGTACGAAACAAGGAATTGAATAATAACTCAACTGATGCCCATCTTGGGGCAACCAAAAACCAAAGAACCAATTTAGATGAACCTTATAATCCAGTAGGTTAACATTTTGAGGAAACATTAAAAATTAATGCATGGCAAAGTAGTCATCCATGGTTGACATTCCTGGTTGGTTACTGTGGTAATTTTATTTACATGCAATGAAGACAATTTCAACTTGTTTCAACATCTTATTCAACTTGCTATCATGTTACATACTAGAAGGCTTCAAGAACCATGAAAAACTGCTGAACTACAAAATAACTTCCATTCATAGAAATACATCCAAATTAGAACCCAACCTAGTATTTTTTCAAGCTGAGATTTTTTCTTTGTATTGCATGCATAGAATTAAACATTAAAAGAACCTGGATGTAGGCCCTAGGGAGTAGCTAGGAAATACTAAACCAAAGAAAAATGAAAGACAAATTCAATTAAAGCTCAATTGAAGAGCTTTTTAAGTGGCTGAAGTTTGGAATGCCTCTATGTAAACCTGTAAGCATCTAGGGATGTTTAAAAATTTCAGATTTCTACAAGCGTTTGATTCCAGTAGTAATCAGTAAACCCGACCATGGGCACCCAAAATGAATTGATAGCGATTGATTTCTGTTACAATGGGTTTCAGGATAATTGTCAGTTTTCATGGCGATGATGATAAAGCTCTCAGCATTGTCCTTCGAGTACAACAAGTTTACAGGGATGATACTCTCTTACTGAAAAGTTGTAATTCAAATGGATGAGGCTCTTACTCAGAACTCAGAAGTCAGAACTATTTGTTTGGACTAATACCAGGCCTGCTGATGGCATTAAAATCAGGTTCTGCAGCGCTGAAATTAGTAGATAACTGTTTGTATAGATGTTCATCAATGTTATGCTCCTGCTAAGGTGGAGATCAGAAGTTGGTAATGACGTGTTACAGCTTTGTACTAAGTTGTCATTCAACACTCAACAATAGGCTTGTCCCTTTTGAAAACGGATTTGGGGAGAAGTTATTAGTGGTAAGGATACCTTCACCTTGAGAGTGGGGAATATGTAGACATAGCTCTAGAAACCTATGATCTGTATACACAAGACAACATTGGAATTTGGAAACCTAATTTGTCTAAATGATAGACCTAGCTTTGTATCTTATGCTACTTTTACTACTTAATTTACTTACAAGAAGGAACCTACCTTTAATGTATCCTTCGAGGCGTTGGTTCAATGTTGTGGTGAAGAGATTGAATCAACCACTGATGTTGAAGTCGCAAATTGGTGCTATTTGGTGGAAATCTGAGACAAACTCCACTGGTGATGGACAGTAGAAAAGAGAGAGGGAGAGAGAAATATTATTATCTATTCATGCTGGCTGGTGTCCTTGGGTGTCGTCCGGTGGGGAGAGGTCGACTGTAAGAGAGAGAAAGAGGGCGGGAAGAGAATGGGATCGAAAATGAAATAGGAGGGAGGAAATATCCCAAATTCGCGCATTATTTATTAGCGACAGTCGCTATACTCTCTAACGGCAGTTTTAAATGACTGCGGCTATAGAATATTATTTGTAGTGGCAGCCTGCCTTTAGCCCCCTTCTAAACTGCCGCTATTTCTCATTTTTCCTGTAGTGTAGGAACTAATATTATGACGCATGTTGCTGTTCTACCAACTACAAATGGCGGATTTGGAAATCCGAATGGTGTTCCCAGAAGTGGACAACGAAGGGATGGTGGTGGTCGTGGATTTGGAAGGGTCTGTAGATGGAGAAGAGACCGTGGTGAGTAGACATTTGCAGAAGATCTTGATGTTGATTTAGAGAAGTACCATTAAGAAGCAATGCAAATAAATTGAAGGTAAACTTTTGTGGCTTCATAGTTCTGCTATTACATTGTAAATGCGTCGTTGCTCAAGGATGTGTACTTTTACCAACATGCTACTCTTACAAGGAGGAAAACAGAGTTGAGGAGATTGTTGTGTCTGGTTTATGGAGCTAGGGCCTTTTATTGTTGGTTGCTCCTTTGAATTTGACATGGTACATGCGTTAATAAACAACCGCAAACTGTTATTTTGATAAAAAAAAAAAAATTCTAGACATCGTCCAAGGACCATCTGTTGAAGAGATCCACCGCAGGTTGAGTGAAGATCGCCATGGCTGCAGAGAGCAAATGCTTGTGATTCCATTGGATTTGAAGTAGGGGTTGAACAACGAAGAACCGACTTCCTGTGAGGAACTTTAAAACATAAATTTGGTTCCATTGGAGTTGTTTCTTAAGTTATAGAAAGAAATTGAGGGCATTCATGTTGGTCTCAATTTGGAGGTACTCTATTTCCCAAAAACATAGAAGCCGGTTCTCACTGGCAGAGATTTTTTTTTTTCTTTTTCCGGCGATGATTACCGGTGAGAAAATTAGATTTCTCACCAAAAAATATTAGGATCTGTTTGATTGCTGAGAAAGGGATGAGAAAAATGAATATTCCCGAATGATTCTCCCTTTCTTGTGTTTGTTTACGGATAAACAGTGTTTTGGGACGAGAAACAAGAGAGATGCGGGTTCCCAAAATTAAGTGAGCGGGGTCGCACTAAGAAAAAGCTAAAAAAATATCTTGGGTTTGTTAGAGCAAGACGTCGACAACCTCCTCTCCCTTCAAAGTAGCAATCCAACGACCATATCTCCGGCAGCTTCTCCGGCCATCTCTGTGAAAGATAACACAAGATCCATGAATCTCTCTCTCTAGCGGTCATGTTCTACCCTTTTTTTTGTTGTTTTTCGGTCCATGGTTCTTGCTCAGTGAAGTGTGTTCTAATGTCATTGTTGATCCGAGCAGGAACAACGGAAGGCTGAACACCGCCCTTTCTCAATGAACAGTTCTCTCTCTCTAGCAGGAACAATGGAAGGCTGAATCGAAGAACATCTTTCCACGTCGCAGGCAAGTTTTTCTTTTTCTTTTTTTTTTTTTTTCCTTTTGTTCCGAAGGTTAAATGTAGTTAGAAGGTCTTGGCTTTCTTTTGGATATGTTATATCAATGGAGCATAAAGTACTTTGGAATTTTTGTTGGTTAAATGGCGTTGCCAGTGATGATATCAGTACCCAAAATACCATCTTTCGGGACTGAATGGCTTATTAAGCCTTGCTGTCACTCTGCAATTCTGAGGCATATTATTGTACAAACTACAAACTACTCCCCATTCATTGTACAGTGAAAATTCTCTTGATTTTGTATCTTTTTCATGTGTTCTTTTTCTGGGATTGCTTTGGTCAAAATGGGAGTGGTCAGAGAGATTGCCCTCTCTCTGTTTCTTGAATGCTATTCTATTTTAATTATAATGTAACTTCTAAACTTCACATGTGTCCATGATTCCATGGGTTTTCTCATTGTGCTTCATTCCTCTACTTTTTGTCTTTCTGTTCTTTCCATCAGCCTTAGAGTCTGATGTGGGCTCTTGATTGCTCATTCTCTTCTTCTATGAAGAGCTTTGGAGTTCTGTCATTTGGACTGATCATGTTCCTGTTAAAGCTAAATGGGAATAATCTCTGCAATTATTACATCTAATTGCTGCAGGGCCATATATTCAACCCTCCTCTTGGCTTCCCTATCAATTCTGTAGTTTTCTGTTGTCGTTTTCTCAGAATATCATAATGTGCATTGGTTGCAGTTCGTTGTTACAGGTTTCTTATGTCTTTTTGTCTTTTTAATATTCATCTTATTTGCATTTGCAATGCATCGGGCTTGATTGGTCAGCGCCAGTGATGTATAGACGCTACTTTGTCAAGATTCTATTCATATATTTGATTCAGAGTGCTGGTGGAGGTTCTTGATAGAGCAGAGTGACAGGACATGATTCATATAGACGATCCTACATGGTTGGGATTATGGCTAAGTTTAGTTGGAAAGTGTGTGTGGGCTTTGTCCTGACCTAAGAATGTCTTTCTTTTTGGTTTTTAATAAGCTGTTACTGTTATTTGTATGATAGACAGTTTTGTATGCCCTTAGCTTCAATCAGAATGA
>NW_010729293.1:222081-245123 GCF_000365185.1 Nelumbo nucifera | reverse complement strand
CAATCCTTGAAACAGATGCACATCTCTATGCTCTCATCATTCATGTAGCTTCTTTTGTCATCTAGCACCTTGGTACCTGCACTAAAACAAGACTCTGATGGAGATCACATGCCATGGCGGCGAGAGCCGGATAATTTTTTGAGTGTTCACTCCACCAGACTAAAATATCAAAATCATTTGATACTTCACCTAAATCAGAAAAATTTGCTTACAAATAAAAATTAAGTTCAGTAAGTGCACTTGTTGTAGAACTAGCAGATTTATGCCTTCTACTTATTAAATAAAAAAGCTTTTCTCTTCTACTACTGGGCTCAAAGTCAGAAGGAGAAGAAGAAGAAGATGAACAAGTTGTACATTTCCTACAACTTAAGATTCATACAAACTGTACATTTCAAATAATAAATTATTAACTTCTTTTTTATTTCCTATATCAATATTCATATTTTCATAATAYGTTTCAAGTAAAATATCTAAACCATCTTTCCTAATCCTAGGGTCTAATATTGTAGCTAAACAATAAAGGGGATAAATGTTCTCCCAATATTTTTTAAATTTATTTTCCATAATTTCAACAATACTTTGAAATTGTGGATTATTTCTATATTTGGCAAAACAATCACTAATTACCATTAATTGATACGGTAAATTACAAATAGTTGGATAATAAATTCCAGATAATTCATTTGTTGCATCATAAAAATGTTTTAAAAAATCTCTTATACAGATTGCCATTTCCTAGTCTTCCTCAAATATCAAATCATTAGGCATTTTTAAATTATAAAAATAAAAAAGAATTTGTTTGTGAGATAAACAACTTTCTAACATAACATAGCTACAATTCTACCTATGCTTTACATCTAATATAAAATGTTTATATTTTAAACCATAATTTTGGCATAAATATTTAAATTCTTGTTTTCTTGCCCCTTGAACTTTTTATATATATAATACAATTTCTAATTTTTGAAATATTATTTGAAATAATATTCAAGGCATCTTGAATACATAAATTTAAGATGTGACATGCACATCTAATATGAAATAATTGACCATTTAAGTATAGTTTTAATTGAGATTTTAAAATATTTATTACAGAATCATTATTGCTAGCATTATCAAAACTAATAGAAAGCATGCAAAGTATTTAAAATACTTGTAGCAATAGCTGGGCCACTATGTGGCCATTTAAGCCTAGTAAAACTTAAAATTCTTTTATTCAAAAGCCAATTTTCATCAATGAAATGGCTGGCAACACAAATATAAGTAATATTAAATTTGGATGTCCAAACATTTGAAGTAATTGCAACTTTAGAATTAAGATTTGTTAACAAAGAAATTAAATTTTGTTTATATGAATAAAAAAATTTTAAAGCATCAGTTCTTATAGTATTCCTAGAAACTTTTTATATTATGGGTTTATAGAACTACGCAACCATTTTTCTAGCTTTGGATCTTCAGCTAACCATTTCTTGTGAATATCTAAAAGTACCAAAACTAGTCCCCCTCCTAATCTGTGTTTGGGTTGTTTCTCTCCCTTCATCTTCCTCTCGCTCATGTTTGAGCAGATATCTGCTCAAATGACCCGTACCACCATTGCTACAATAACTAAAGTCTTTCCTACATTTTTGGCAAACGACCCTTTTCCCCTTCCCCTCAATATCCTCTACTTTGAAAACTTTCCAAACCGGGCTACTCAGCTTAGAAGCCCTCCTTTTTCCCTTAGTATCACTACTATTGGGGGTGAAAGTTCCACTTCAATTGACATCAAACACATCGGCATCAGTGTTAACACTAATACTATCGTGATGCGATTGAATGTCATCCATGGTGAACATGTCGGGGAATCGGTTTTGAGAAGGGCCGGCCATTTTTTTTTAATTCTAAAAAGATAAAAATTAATCAAATTCGACTTACTCAGATTGTCGATTCAAATGCCAACTTGATTTTAACGGTTGAAGCCTTTCAACGTCCAATCCTCCCGAATTGAGATACTTGAGCTGGTTGATCAAGCCTTCTTCTTGTTGAAAGTTGAAACTTCGATAAAGTTGAGACTTGAGAATCGGAGAATGTAGAATCAGACAATCAACTAATCAGAATTTCTCAGATTGCAGATAATTGAGAATGTATGAGTATGAGAGAGAGAATTAAGAGAATTGTTGAATTAGTGTGATGAGAATGGTGGAGGATAGGGCTATTTATAGGAATTGAACATAATTCAATTGCCCAAAATACCCAAAAAATTAATTGTTATTTAGTTGTTGGGAGGGGTATTTTGGTCATTAGAAAGTTACTTATAACTTTACCCAAAATGCCCCCTAAACTAGTTGTTATATAGCTGTTGGGGGGCATTTATGTCATTTTTTCAACCCCCATAAGCAAAATACAAAAATACCCCCCTAATATGGTTGTTTATAGCTGTTGGGGGGTATTTCTGTAGACCCCCCCCCCCAAAAGCTAAAACTAGTCGTTGGGCTCCTTTGGGAGGGCGGGCCGAGCACGGCCCGTTACGGGCTTGGCGGGCCATGTTTTGTGTCGTGCCACGGGTTGGGCAGTGTCGACATGCGGGCCGTGGGCGGCACAACATGTGCTGTCTTGCCGTGCCGTGGCGGCCCATGGGCCTCGAACCCCCAGCCCAGCACGACATGGCCCGTTAGCTGTCGTGCCATGTTGGGCCGGGCCGCATGCGGTATGGTGACGGGGACCCGTGCTTTGTTGAGCGAAAGTTAAACAATAGAAATACATAAGAGTATATAATTGTTTTATATTTTAACTTTTTAATAAACAATCTGATCAAACTCAACCCAGGTTGGTCGATTTTCTAGTATTTCAGATCGACTTTGGTTTAATAAATATATATTAATATTTTATATTTTAAATCTATTTATTTTTAATACGGGAAAGTAGGAAAATTCCCATATTTGTTAGTCTAAAATGTTTTATATCATAGAGTTAATTTTTGGAATTTATTTTTAATAATATCGTTGTAATTTATGAAATTTAAAGTTAATTTTTAAGTTTAAATCTTTTGAACAAACAAACTAAACAAAAAATAGACCCAAATTGATACAAACCGAGTTGGTGGGTTTTCGCTAATGGTCAATCGGTTTCGAGTGACAAACTATGGACTTGACCAAATCGATTTGGTTGGCGAAATAGCTTGCAACTGAACTGAATCAATCATTGAACACTCCAAATTTCAACTAAATTTATAGTCTAATCTCTAACAAATAACAATAGTTTAATTTCCAATAATTATTGAAAATTTATAACAAACGTACACAATCATTGAAAATAAGGTTATAATGAAAATATAATAGATATATAATAAAAATATAATAATTACAAAAATATACTAAATTAGTCAATAAATAGTATAATCTTAAATAATAGTTTAACCTCTAATAAGTATTAATCTATAAATTATAAAAATATATAATTAATAAAAATAAATTTATAACTAAAATACAATAAATATAATAAATTAAATTTAAAAAGTTAAATAATAGTTGTTTAATCTCCAATAATTATTGATAATTTTCTATTAAATAAAAAAAATTAAAATACATTTATAAATAATTATTGAAAGCATATTTATAAAAAGACAATAAATAATTACTGAAAATAAAATAAATATTAATTATAGTATATATAAATATATAATGAATATACACACTCTTATTGTAAAATTATTACTAATAAGTATAATTTTGTGGATAGTTATTTTCTATAATTATTAATTGATAGTTACATAATTCGTTATTAATTTTGTAAAATATTAAATTATTATTAATATGAATATTATGAATTCTATTATAATTATTTTTCTACTTTTAAGATTTTGTTTTAATTTATTACATAATTTCGATATTTTAACTATTTAAAATTTTCTCATGTTAAAGATTTTGTTATTTAAATATTTAAAAATTTTCATTATTTAAATTTTATTTATTTTAATGTTATTACATAATATTATATATTTTGTTATGTTATTTAGCTATTTTTAATGTTTTTATTTAAGATTTTTAGTTATTGAAATATTTAACTAATGTTATTTTTTAAAGTTAAATTTTTATTATTTGAATAACATTTAAATTGAATAATTCATAAAATTATAAATTATATTGTTAATACACAATTTCTAATGAATTTTGTAAAAATATTGAATTATTAATTATATGAATATTATTAAATATATTAATTTTTTGTGTTTTGAATAAATATTATAAATTTAGTATATAATTTCGTTATAGCATTTAAATAGTTCTAAATTTTTTTAATTTAAACATTCTTTAGATAGGTATAGATAAAAAGTGGGGGCGAGGAAATCTTTCTACTAAATTAGAGATAAATAAGAGTTAGGGATAATTTAGGAGATAAATAGGAATTAGAGACAATTTAGGAGGAATTGGGGGAAAGTGGTGCCACATGGCTAAACATTAGATAATCAAATCCCTCTTTCTTTATGGTTGTTAGAAATAGTTAAACATATGTGATTTCCTTATTGGTTTAATAGGTAATTATGTGGAATTAAAAAAATAAAAAATTCAAAAAAAATAAAAACTTAGGAAGGGGGGTTTGAATCAGTGAGAGGTATGGTGACATGGACAAACCAATTTTAATATATATATATATATATATATATATATAGATAGATAGATAGATAGATAGATATCTTCTTGGAGTTAAAGATGGAGTAGAAGAAATATTTTACAAGTACAAAAATAAAGTTGAATTACAGTTAGGCAAGAAAATGAAGTTGATAGGAAGGTGAATATGATCCATTATTCCTCAAGGAATTTTGTGAAAATACAAGAATAATACATGAAACCATTTCTCCCTATTCTCTTGAATCAAATGGAGTTGCAAAAAGGAAAAATAAGACTTTAAAAGAAATGATAATGTGTTTGCTAATAAGTTATGGTCTGCCTCAAAATATGTGGGGGGAAGCCATAATAACTGTGTGCTATTTACAAAACAGAATTCTACGTACGTAAGAAAATAGGCCTAACACCCTATAAACTCTGAAAGGGTTATACACCAAATTTTAAATTCCTGAAAGTATGGGGGTGCTTAGCAAAAATTGGAATCCCTGAACCTAAAGAGAGGAAAAGTGGACCAAGAACTATGGGTTGTACATTTATTGGATATGTACAAAATAGTGCAGCCTACAGGTTTCTAGTGTTAAAATTTGAAGGCAATATTGTAGAGCGCACTATTTTAGAGTCTCAAGATGCAGAATTTTTTGAAACCATATTTCCTTATAAAAGGGATGAAACTAACTCAAAAATAGAACTAACAAAATAACTGAAAATCCTAACACAAAAGTACCTGACAATAATTCTAAGTCAGATTTTGATCTTAAAAGAAGTAAAAGAGCAAGAAAAGAAACTAACTTGGGTGATAGTATGCTCACATACCTGGTTGATGAAGATCCTAAAACCTATAAGGAAGCCATAACATCTTCCAATGTAGCCTTTGGAAAGAGGCAATCAATAGTGAATTATAATCTATCTTATAATTGGATGCAAATGGATTTTTAAGAAAAAGCTTAAGATTGATGAAACTATTGATAAATTAAAAGCATGGTTAGTTGCTACAGAGTACAAACAAAGAGAAGATGAAGACTATTTTGATACATTTTCTCTATTAACAAAAATAACAACAATTAGAGCACTCATAGCCATAGCTTCTATACACAATTTGGTTAAAGAAAACCACATTTTTAAATGGAGAACTTGAAGTAGATATTTATATGAATCAACCTGAATGTTTTCAGGCTCTAGGACAAGAACATAAGGTATGTAAATTATTAAAATCCTTATATGACTTAAACAAGAACCAAAGCAACGGCATGAAAAGCTTGATAATGTAATAACTTCTAATGGTTTTATCATAAATGACAATGACACTTGTGTCTACAACAAATTTAGTGACAATTTTGGGATAATAATATGCCTACATGTTGATCATGGGAACTGACTTGTCTATTGTGAAAGATATAAAAAATTTTCTAATGTCCAAATTTGATATGAAAGATTTGGCCAATTAAAACCCCTTATGATCATAGTATTCACTTGGTTAAGAACAAAGGAAATGCTGTGTCTCAATTAGAATGCTCTAGAATTTTTAGAACTTTGATATATTTGAACAATTGCACTCGTTCTAATATTGCATATGTTGTTGGTAAACTAAGTAGGTACACTCACTAGCCTAGTAATGATCACTAGCATGCTATTGTTAGACTATTGAAATATCTTAAAGGAACTATGAATTATGGCTTATTTTATTGTGGCTATTCTTTACTGTTAAAAGGATACAACGATGTAAATTGGATTTCTGATTTAGAATTAGTTGGAAACTAGTGTTGTAAATATAGGGTTTGTATGAGATGTTAGATAGTATATGCCCTTAGCTCCAATTAGTTTGATGTACATTATGACATTTATTGTAAATGAATAAAGTACATATTTAATTCATGTTATATTGGTGTGTTTCTATGTAATACCCTAAAATTGGACATTTATGAGACTCGTGTTAGTTTAGAATCTTCACAACCATTAGATTTGGGGAGATTTTTCCTGCCAAGGTTGACACTGAAGTACATGCAGTGTGAGTTTTCTTGAAACCCTGAATCAGACCAAATTCTAGTATTGCCTTAGACCTTGGAGACAGATGGGCAAAACTGGAATGTTACACCTGACCCCTAGACTCGATTATAGTACTGCACTAGGTATCGGATTAGGCTGTCTTTGATATACCAATCAGTGAGATCTTTAGCAGGGGTCAAAACCTTGGTATGTTGGGGCAGTTTGAGAATTCACCTAAGTGGGTGATCATAGTGACTAGATCAACCCCTTTGTTGGACAAAGTGAATGATTGGGGAATGCACTCTCTTTAATGAAAACCTAACCTGTCGGCAGTTGATTTCAAACTTGTTGAAATTTGTTTTGCAAAATATATTTATATAGAGATATACATATATATTATGGTTTCACAAAATGTTTGCAAAATGTTTTAATTCCCGGGATTCATGTGAGTAGAGAGTGCAACACTATACCTTGCAGTCGAGGGAGAGGTCCTCTCTTGTCAGACAGTGTTTGATCATTAAGGGCTGAGAGGTTAAGTGCAAGACCATTTAGGGATAATAAACCTGATGGGCTAATCTCACATCTGCCTACAGTCCTTAGGCCTTCATAAGATGACTGGACCCAATGACCATTTAGTGTAAATGTTGGACCCATTAAGAGCCCATATTGATGGACTCAGGGGTTCACTGTATTCAGTAGTGAATTCGGCCAGGCCTTGTAACAGAGGCTAGGCTGAACCCATGTGGCTTATGTAGAGATTAATGATAGGGTCCCACGCAATACAAAGAGAGCCAAGCTAGCCAGCATTAAAGGAAGTGAGCTTGAAAGCTTAATAGGCCTAAAGCCCAATTTGAGCTGGGCTTAATATGATTTATTAAATAGGGGGCGAATCTGGGTATGGATAAGCATAATAGGATAGGGGGATAACTATTATCCACTTGAAGAGTCTAGATCCAAATAGAGATTTGGATCAGGAAACTTCTAATTTGATTAGGAGTATCTGATATTGATCTGCAGATAAGATAAGAGATTGTCCTTATCACTTAAAGAGTTCGGATCCAAATAAAGATTTGGATGAAGAAACTCTTAATCAGATTAGGAGATTGATTCTTTAAGGGTTATATATAAAGAGGAGGGCGAACTGGAAAAGACACACAGTTCTACTACTTTCTGCTTCCAGTTCTCTCTCTGCTCTTGCCACCCTACCCTGTTCGATTTCCACCTCTTGGAGTGATCAAGATTGAATATTGATATTGTTTCTTGGTGGAAGAAACAATCTTGAAGTTGTGCTCACTACCCTATTCGATTCTTGTTGAAGAATCTGCAAGAACCACTTGTTGACCCTGCCTTACCTTAAGCTTTTTCATCTTTAGTGGATGAAGGATTTGGTACCCTCTTTGGGCGTGAACACCTACGTTGGGAGGAGCTTTTTGCATGGATTCCGTATCAGATTCCTCTCCCTAATCTTGGTTTTAGATTTGGTCCGGTTGTTTCCAGAATGAACATTGAAAAATGCAGTTTTTCTAAATCAAGGAATAGGATTTCCGGATGGGAGAAAGAAATTTTTGAAATTTCGCCGAGCCACCCTGCATGGATTGGCCATCCATATGATGGATCTCCCATCCCTCTCCCAGTGATGATAAGTTTAGAAAATTGGGACCACTCTAAAAAGTTGGTTTCATCAAGTTTAATAGTAGTTATCATACCATTGGAAATGTTTGCACTTCTCGGGAACACACTAGAAACCATCTATACATCCTTAGATGATTTCATAATCTATCAAAACACTTTTGCATCAACCAAAAGTGGCCCCAAATACTTAACCACATCTAAGGACCCAAGAAACTAGGCCACCACATGGTTAAGAGGCAAAAAAAAGGCCAAAAAACTAAGTTGGCACCAAAATAAAAGGAGAAGAAAATCTCCCAAAAATTGTCTAGGGCTTAGAAAAACATGGGACCACTTCCCATTGCTCCCAAGGTAAAAAATGACCTGAATGGTCTAGGTTTTGCAGTAGAAAAACTGATCAAACAAAGTGTATAAGGCTTGACATCAAATTTGGATTTTTTTGTGATTTTCTGCTTGAAAAATCTACTAAAAATCATAGAAGCTTTGAATAAAGACAAGAGTTATACCAAAAACCTTCTAAAATCAGGGCAAATCAAACCATATATGATTCATGTATTGCTACCGGCACGTTTACGGACTGCTGACGTCATCCGATGGCGATCTGATGTCAGCAGTTAATCTCATGAAAGAGAGTCAGCAAGAAAGGTATTCCTAAGTGCCTACTCGCTTTGATACCAAGTTGGAAACTAGTGTTGTAAATCTAGAGTTTATATGAAAAAGAAAGAGATAAATGAGATGAAGAAGAGGAATGTGTCGAGTGGTGTATTTTTTGTTACTGCTCACACCCTCAAAAGACACTTTATATTTTGAAACAAGAAGTTACAAAGAGGCTCCTACTTAGGCGCCCAAATACAAAAAGAGTACAAAGGGAAGAGGTAAAGACTAAAAACACCCTTGCTTAAACTTTCTCAACAGAATCTAACTGTATTGGTGGTTATATTTTTACACTTGGTGTTGGTGTTGTGTCATAGAATTCCTCTAAACAAACTTGTACAACTAAGTTCACCATGGAATCTAAATTCATAGCCTTGGAAAATGATAGGACTAAAGCTGAATGGATGATAAATTTCTTAGTCGATATTCCTTTATGTAAAAAGCTAATTCCCTCTATTTCACTACATTGTAATTGTTAGGCTACTATTGCTTGAGCAAAGAATAAGACCTATAATGGTAAAAATAGACATATCGGATTGAGATATAATATAGTAAAAAGATTGATTTCTGATGGGACAATATCCCTTGATTTTGTAAGATTAGAAAAGAACCTGGTAGATCCTTTTGACCAAAGCTCTTCCTAGGAAACTAGTGTTTGAATCTCCTATAGGTATGGGACTTATGCCTATTTTAGAAGTCTTTAGTGATGGGAACCCAATCTATGCAAGTGGAGATCCCATAAGCTAAGTTCATATGGGAATAACGAAGTCACCGAATGACCCATTGTGCATTATAAATATTTATTTTGTCCCTATCTCATTTTAAAAGTGTTCGTTGCTTTTTGTTTAAGTGGCATACTCTTAATGAATCCTTTATTATTATCAATTTTATGTGATTAAGCAGCTCATGCTTATATTATTTATTTTGGACCTATGTGAGCTTAGAGGTGAGACCACCTCCTATGAAAACTTAGGTCGATTTTCTAATAAGCTCATGAAACTAGGATGATGTAGGGCCAAATTAGTGCCACCCCATTGAACATGTAGCAATTTGCCAGTTAAAGAAGACCAATTTAAAGGCTTAGTCCATCAGGCTTTTGTAGGTCTTGATTTGCATATCCTAAGTGTAGGTTCATAGTCCAAAAGAAACCTACATCATTACAGTTCTATTTTAGAATCTTCACTTGATGTCACTTTCTGCTTTAAATTTTTGAATCATGTGGGGGATTGATTGTAGTAGTTTTAGGTGTTGTGATTCAAAAGTTTGGAAAAGATAGTTTTGTCTTTTCAAAAACCTTTTTTGTATTTTGGACTGGTTGCACACACCCACACTTGTTTCATGCTCACACAAGTCTATTTGACTTTTTTCAAATTTCAAATTTTTCCTCCACTCTTAAGCCATTTTTCCTCTCCTAGCTTTGCTTGAATCCCACTTGGGAAAATTATAAGAAAAGTGTTGAGTTTATTACTAGGAGATGGTCTATGGGGACCCAAATGGGGTTTATATACATACACACTCTCTTAGCTTGGTGGTGGTTAGAAATTTTCTTGCACACGCGCATGTCAAGATGAGCCGGGTCGTGGGTGTGGGTGTGGATTACCCACCTACCTTTTTATGACTTCAATTTTTTGAATTTGTAAAGGTGTTGTGTCTCCTACTAAAACAAATGGCTTTTTTTTTTTAATTCAAACAAGTATTTTTTTTTTCCGTTTTAAACAAACTGACTTTTCATTTGAATTTGCACCTCTCTGTCATAACCTTTAATGGATCTCTCAGAAGAGTCGCCACTTTTCCGTTTTAAACGAACCTCATTCTGTATTCACTCATTTTGCATTTTGCATTCCATTTTCGAGTTGTGGGATTGCTGTTGTTCGTGAGATTCAGTATTCAGAGTGCATGGTTATTGAGTGCACTATTGAATTGAATTGAATCTTGGAGTAGAATGCTAGAATTCCTGTATTGCACCAAATTTGATCACGAGGAGACGAAATTCTGCTTAAAAATAATGTTTTAGATACGCATCAACCGATAAGTCATTCTAACTCTAATTACCTTTTTGTCCTCTACACACTCACAATAGCATCCCCGTTCACGTACAACGACTTGAGAGTAGGCTCCCCTCGCTTACACCCCCAAAGAAGAGTGATCTTTTGAAGAGGGGTAATTGAAAATTAGATGCATGGGTTTAAGTTGAACAATGCAATTAGTTTATTAAGATTTAATTAGATCAAAATGAACATTCATCTCCGTCCAATTGGAATCCACTTCAACATTCGTATTCTTTTTTTTATAACTTACATAGGACCACCTTGTAATTTGCGGGTGGTTATACTTTGCCCCCCTAAACTTGTAGTCATGCTTTTTAAAAATGATCCAGAGACCGAATCAGTCATTGATCCGGTTATTGGGTTGGTCAGCCCATTCTGACAAAAAAAATTAAAAAAATAAAAAAAAAACTATCAAAATTGTTTGAACGGTTCAAGCGGTCAACCGCCCAAGTCAGCGGTTTGCTAAACAAAATCAATGACTTTGAGCAAATTTCTGATTTTGGGGAAAACCAAAACTGGTCACCTGACCGATTCCTGGTTTTTCCGGTCCGGTGACCGTCTGGTCCGATCTGGTTTTGAAAACCATGTTTTTACATTCCAACATTTGGCCCCTGCCATCGTGTCGGTTCACTTCACAAAAAATTCTCATAAATTGTCAGTCTACATTTAAACATTTTTAAAACCTTAAACTATCCTTATGTTAGACCATTTTACAAAAAGTTGATAAAATACAAAAAAGTAGAAAAAGAGAAAAACAAAATAAAATATGAAAAAACAAAAAATTACAGAAGATACAACAAAAACTAAACAATAAAACAAATTAAAAATTACAAAAAAAAACTAAAAATACAAGAGATATATGCTTGGCATGCCTATTTTCATTATTTTGATATTTTCTAATTTTTCTTCCCTCTGCACATTGAACTAAAAATGAATATTTTAGTTTTACCTTTAAGCTTAATTTAGAAGGAATACAAATACAAATATGTACAATACAAATACATACAAAATATATAATTTTGCATTCTACATATTTTTCATTTGTACTCCTTCCAAAGTGAGCCTTAAGTTAATCAATTTAAGCTTGTTAATAAAGCAGGGGTAAAAAAAAGTTTAGAGTGATTTTTTTTTTTGGGTACAAATTAAAGTATGGGGTGGGGGCAGTACCACCACAATCCGGATCTCCTACCCACGAGAACCCTGCCCACATCTACCCACAACACACTATCCCCCATAAATTGGGAACATCTCCCCTTGCATAATACTATGCAAAGGATGAAATGTTCTCCATGTGTGGTTGCGATAAACGTGGGCAGAAGATCCGGACTCGTACCATCAGGGGTGGATTCGAACGAAGCCGAACTGAATAGTATGAGGCTTGAGCTTGGCTCGAAACTGTTCTACAAGGCTCGTGCTCGAGCTTGAGTTTGGTTCGAGCTAGAACCTTGAACTCGAGCTCGGCTCAAATAAAAAATTCGTAAGCTCAAACTCGGCTCGACTTGAGCTCGATTTTGAGAAAAAAATATTTTATAAAAATAAAAAATTATATATAAAAATATTTTTTATTTGATATTTAAAAAATTAAGAATCCTAATAATTAATAATTATAATATTTTTATTATATATATTATTTTATATATATAATAAAAATATTTTTTATTCGAACCGTCTTGCGAGCCTCAAGGATGCTCGAACCTCGAGCTTGAACCCCCAAGTACCACAATCCAAATACAGGGTGGCAGACTGTAATTTAACCATTTTTTTGGGCATGAATGTCTACAATCTACAGACTCAACACCACTCTGGCGGTTACTTAAAAATATCCGTCACATGTGGGCCCCACAGAAAGGGAGCTTTAATTCAAATCAAAGCAAAATTACTATCTATACTTGGATTTGGATACTCTCTCTTTCTCAGTTTCGCGCCCCAAACAACTGCTTTATAGGGAAAGACTATTATTCTTAATAAAAATACCAATCGGACGCTTAGAACCAACCCTAGACAGATATGGACGGTTCAGATTCCAGTAACGACGCACACGCGATGATCCTGAGGTTACGCAGCATCACTCAGAAGGGAAAATTTGCAAACCTGTACAGAGCGGAGAGGAGAGAAGGGAACGAGAATTCGAGAGTGCGAGACACAGCGATGCTGTGCTGTTTCACTACGGTGGTTACAATCGGTTAACAGACACCTGGATTCACCGAATTAATTAGGGTTAGGGTTTATCTCGCCTGACCAACGAAGAACAGATTGTGTTGCTGGTATTTTTCTTTTTTTTTTTTTGTTTTTTATAAGGATCCAATCCTTGTGTATGCATGCCTTTCGTTGATTAAGGCGTTGCTTTTGGTCGGATTTGGTGGTTTTCTGTGAATGGTATGATTGGTTTTTATTGAATTTCGTTAATGCTTGTGATATAGAATGCATGCTCTGAGGATGGTTATATTGGGTTGGGGTTTGAAACATTAGCTGTAACAGTTTAGAATTGCAGCTGGGTTGCAATTGAAAATTTGAGTTTTTCTCAGTTTTCGAATTACTGTTACACTTGTTTATTAATCTTTTTGAATCTCAATGATTTTTAGCAGCTTGGTACGATGACTTTTGTTGGTATGGAAGGGGTAGAAGAGAGTTCCGGTCATCCCGAGCCTCCTGACCCTGACGTTCTTGAAATTGATCCAACTAATCGATATGTTCGGGTACAGTTTTGAATATTTTATTGCTAAATTTGTCTCCGATAGCCTTTTTTTTAAAGATTTTCTGACTAATTGATTTCATATTGTAACAGTATAAAGAAGTCCTGGGTAAAGGAGCTTACAAAACTGTGTATCCTTTTCTTTTATCAACAGCGCTGTTTTGTTTCTTTTTTCTTTTTTTCTCTTTCGGCAATTTTCAATTTATTTGGACTTGTTTTTTTTTGCATTAATTTTTAATTTATTTAAACCTGTTAGTATATTTTAGTTCCTCGTGATTATTGTCTCAACCCTATTACTTCCATGCCTTCCTTAATTTTGTTAAAATTATAGCTACAAGGCATTTGATGAAGGTGATGGAATTGAAGTAGCTTGGAACCAAGTTCGGATTGATGATGTATTACAGTCACCAGAAGACTTAGAAAGACTTTATTCTGAAGTGCACCTCTTGAAGTCTCTAAAGCACAACAACATAATTAAATTCTACAATTCATGGATCGATGATTGTAATAAGACTGTGAACATCATTACTGAACTGTTCACCTCGGGTAGCTTGAGACGGTAAGTTTATTTTCTTTTTTTGTTTCCACATAATGGTTCTGTTTGTTGTTCTGTAACGAATTAGTAATTTGGTTATTTGATGCAATGCTTGACTTAGGTATCGTAAGAAACATAAGAAGGTTGACATGAAAGCCATGAAGGGGTGGGCAAAGCAGATCTTGATGGGTTTGAGTTATCTCCATGGACACAATCCACCAATTATACATAGAGACCTGAAATGTGATAACATCTTTATTAATGGTAACCATGGCGAAGTTAAGATTGGAGATCTGGGTTTGGCAACTGTTATGCAACAAGCCAATGCAAGAAGTGTGATTGGTATGCTCTTGTTTTTCCTGTTTTTTATTATCATGGCTAGTTTATGAATGGTACACATGGTAACAGAAATGAAGTAAGACTTTAAGCATCATTATGTATGTGTTTTCCCTCATGTCTTGCATTTGAGGACTGACAAAGGACTCTTCTTGTGCATTCCTTGAGTATTTGTTTGTTTATTCTGTCATAGTAATATTTGAAGTTGGTCTTTGCAGGAACCCCTGAGTTTATGGCACCAGAGCTCTATGAAGAGGATTACAATGAGTTGGCTGATATATACTCTTTCGGAATGTGCATGCTGGAGATGGTAACATTTGAATACCCTTACAGTGAATGTAAAAACTCCGCTCAAATATATAAGAAAGTTTCATCTGTAAGTCAACTATAATAGAGACTTCTTTATTTCCATTAGCTTATAATGATTTACTGCTACACCCAACATTTAACTAACATCTCAATGCTTTTGTAGGGAATAAAACCTGCTTCCCTTGCCAAGGTGAAAGATCTGCAAGTGAAAATGTTTATAGAGAAGTGTCTACTTCCTGCATCTCAAAGGTTGCCAGCAAAGGAGCTCTTGAAGGACCCTTTTCTTCAAGTGGATGGTTTTTCCAGGAATAGTCCACTACCACTTCCTGATATTGTTACACCCAGATTAGGGGCATTTGGGGACCGCTGTGTGCTCTCAGAGTTACCTACTAGTACACAGAAAATGCCTCTTCTCATGGAGGTTGATGCCACTGATGATGGTGAGCCACCTGCCGTTGCATTCATTGAGAATTCTGTTGCTAGGGATTCCCGCTTCCCGTGTTTGGAGGTTCAGAGGACAAACAGTGGCAATGACTTCAAATTGAAAGGGGAGAGGAGTGACGAGAACTCTGTCTCACTAATCCTGCGGATTGCTGATCAGAGTGGTAAACATAATGATAATTTAACTTTTAGTGCTCATATTCATTGTTAGACTCATATCTTTAGATTTATGGGTAGATGCCTAATTTTCCTGCTCTTGATGCAGGACGTGTAAGGAATATTCATTTCCTGTTTTATCTCAACAGTGACACAGCCCTTTCAGTCTCTAGTGAAATGGTTGAGCAACTAGAACTAGCTGATCAGAATGTTATGTTTATAGCTGAGTTGATTGATTTGTTATTAATAAACTTGGTACCCAATTGGAAGCCTTGTGTTCCCATTCATCAGCTGCTTGCTCTGAATGAGATCCGAAGCCCAAATGGTCATAGAAAATATCAATTACTTCAACATGGAGAAAGTTCAGCTCAATCATTTCAAAATGATCTGGAAGCTGTCAACCATTCAAGTCTTCTGGCTTGTCAAGATTCTAGTTCTGTCAAAGGATCCACTCAGCCAATGAATGAAGTTGTGGACCATGGAAACCTCGATGAAATTATGTCTTTTCCTGATTTTGGTTTTCGGAATACATCCACTGTGGATGATCAAAGTTCTGGGGTTTCATTAATTTCTGCAGTCTCTACTGAAGGAAATGGAAGGAAGTACCCCATCACCAGGTGTATGACTCCGGAGTCTGAGTGTATGGATTACAATGAATATGAGATGAAAAGAGAAGTTTTAGAATCCTTATCTGAAGTTGAAATGGGTGTCTGCATTGGTGACAAAGATACTTGTATCAACACAGGGAGTGTTAACTTGCCAACCTTTTCAAGTTATCCAAACAATTCTTCCACACTGGTTTTAGCTGACCAGGATGTTGATGAGGAGATAAGAATGGAATTAGAAATGATTGAATTGCAGTACCAGGAAGCAATGAAGCATATCTCCAAGAAAAGACATGATGCTATTATGGAGGCTAAAAAGAGGTTGTCACAGAAGAAGATAGCACCATTTCAGTAGTTTGCTTCTTTAGTTTTCTGTTTTATGGCTCTTCCTTGTAGATGTAGAAAACCCATTCATTAAAGAGAATTTTACTTGTGGCAAATTTGTATTTGTTTTTTTCTGGTACAAATTCCCCACCTTGAGGAAAATCGTAGCCTATGATTTATTCTGGAGAGAATATACTGTCCAACCTTGTTCTGTGCCTTTAATTATTAATGATTTTTAAGCTATGCTGACAGTGACTTTACCCTTGGAAAACGTAACTCTTTCTTTGCCCCATCTACCCATAACTTACCAAAAAGAATTGTGGCACAAAAAATTCCAACGGACCAGTTTCTGATTGAAAGGTAGCTCCTTTCATTTGCGTGTGAAATTTAATTTTCAGTATCTCATTCCTGTGCTACTGGTGCATTTAGAAGTTAACAAAATAACGAAATAAAATTTGCAGCTAAGTTATCTTGACTCAGATGGATCCTTTCCAAGAAGTGGAAGTAGAGTTGCTGTCAAAGACCATGAGCTTGAGGTAATCACCTATGACATTGTTTTTTTTTTTTTTTTTTTGAGGATCATCACCTATGACATTGTTATCAAGGCAGTTAGGCGATTCTGGGTGACATTGGGGCACCTAGTTGCCTAGGCAATAAAAATTTTGTAATATAAGTAACTAAAAAACTAACTCATTTATCAAAAAAAAAAGGTAACCAACTTTTTGCTAGTTCCTTAGTTTTATATATCATTCAGCATGCATATTAATTGAAAAAATGGAAATTCTCTCTATTAAGAACATTAAATTTCCTCTAAAACTTAGTTAATCATCATTTCTAAAAGATAAAAAATCTTTTAGATATATTAATTTCAATATTTTCAAAAATAGTATTACTATAATTAGTATTTTATAGAGCAACTTCTTATCAATCAGCAACTAAAGAAGGTTATTAGCTTTATATGATAAAAATTCAAGATGAAAAGTAAAAATAGAAAATAGAAAACAAGGATGGAATTTTTATTTTATTTAATCGAAGATAGAGAGAATAAATAACAAACAAAAAAACACCCCCTCTATACTTTATTCTTTCTTTATTTCCTTCTTTTTCTCTCCTCAGAACTGTTTGATCTTATAAAATTCAATAGTAAAACATTAAAACAAAGTATAAGTGATAATAGAATGTGTTAACACACATATTAATAAGATGTAGTAATATAAATGATATTATAATAATGCACTGGCCTTGTCATTTTTGTCACCTGGACAGGCGCCTAGTTGCTACAAGTGAAGGCATTTGGGCAAGGCACAGGTACCTTGGCAATGCCTTCACAACTATCTTGTATGCCAAATTCACTAGATGCCCCTTGCTGTCATTTTCTACGTTTTTTTGTCACTTTAACCTCTTTAAGCATTTATTTAATGACTATGCTGATACAAAAACAGATGAGCATCAAGATTATCAACACTGCAGCAGTATTTAGTCCCTTGTCCTGCAAATTCAAGGCATGGTGAAGTTTGAGCACTACAAAATGTCTTTGTTGTAAGTGGAGACTGTGTCAATGATTACAGTATCAATTGTTGCAAGGAATAGAGCCATACTCTTGTAGGCATTTTGCTCAGGTGCTTACTTATCACAAAAATATTAGGGTCATACTAATAGGTATTTCTTTCTTTGATTTTGTGATCATAATTTTATTCTTTATTATTTATCTCTTCCTTTCTGTCTCCTTTTATTTATGATTGTGCTGGGTCTGATTTCATTGGATCTGGTTTTGCTACTTGACAGTTTACAGAAATGGGTTGATCTAAACTTACAAAATTTCATTATATAAATTTCCACAACACAAGGTACGTGAAATCCCTCTATGAAGTGATAAATTTGGTCCCAGCTACCTGATTTAAAAGTCCATTACCCAATTTTGGTCCCAGCTATTTGGGGTCTTGGGAAGAGTGGAATGGTATGGTCCTAACCTTTAGCATTTTTTGAACAAAGTAGCCACCCTCAGACTCGAACATGTCTTCTTACTCTTGCCAGTCCTAGATTTTGCCATTGCACCTAGTTATGTCCCCTATTCACTACCTAATTTCACTTTCAATTTTTATTTCTACTTGATGAAACTTTATTTGATTGGCTAGGTGAATTTTTTCTCCAAATGGAAGAAACATTCTCCACAGATCTTCATCTTGAACTTGTATGAATTCAGTTAGTGCTTTGCAAAAGAAAACTTGTATACACAGAGTAGCAACGCAAGGTGCAGGGGGTTATGGGTTGGGGGATTGGCTACCCCCATTGTGGAGCCCTTCAAAAGAAAAAAAAAAAAAATAGAGTAGCAACAGAAAACGCAAGAGCCAAAGGAAGCTATCATAAATAAAATATTGCTGAAAGTGGTGCATTGATTAAAATTCTTAGATGCATTTGATCCCTTCTCCATAGATGATATCTTCAAAAGGTGGCAGCAAATGGCACATTCATCACCCTACAGCCCCATCACTCAGGTGGATCGGAATCAACCAGTGTTAAAACTCGTCAAACTCAATTGTAATGGATGTAGTACGGGTAATCCTGAAGTTTCTGGCACATGGATCTGGGGCTATTTATATTCAGTTATTAGCTTCCCTATATGGGTTGAAGTTGGGCAGATCCCTTGAATTTCAGGAATGTGGCAGTGGAAGGTGACTTTCAAGTTGTAGTGGTATGGCTGAAAAACAATTTCTGCATCTTGGTAGTATAGGCACATTATGAGGAAATGGCTAACTTGGCTAGGGAGCAATGATCTGCCTTCAAATGAGTTTCAAGGTTCACAAAGAGTTCGGTTGATTCATTGGCCAAAGTAGTGAACAGAGGTCACCTATTTTGAGGAAATGTTTCATAATGGGTGATATAGTTTGTATTAGCTTGGTCAGATTAGGTAGCAACGACTAGCCTAACATCTTTGGGGCTCTAGCTTCTGTTGTACATATATTATTCTTCAACTCTTAATCAATAAAACTTTTTCTGTTGTCCGTAAAAAAATATAGACAGAATGTAGGATAACATACAGAGCATAAAATTGTTTTTTGTGTGCCTAATGACCTGAAGCACTAAAATGAGACAATTATCCTTTGCTCAGATCAGTTCATGCACTTTATGTGGCTAGAACATGTCTTGAAAAGATTAATCTTGTCATCTGGTTTCTTTTAACTATGATAAATTTTAAAACTCACTAGTATTTTTGATAAATTTTACCTGATTGGTTAACACATTTATGATACTGGTTGATTGTTTATATATATATATATATATGGTTAATTATTTATATATACCCTGTGTATTTAGGAAACTACTTAAATGTATCCTGAACTTTCAAATCCTACTTATATATACCTTGTTGACCTTTCAAACGTTAAATCTAATGGATAATTTGTAAAAGACAAAAATGTCCTTTACTGTTCATTAAATTTTCAAAACATGCCATATTCTTTCTTTTTGTTGAACCCCTTTCACAAAGCCTTGAACCGATAGAACCATTAATTAGTTTCCTAAAAAAGTTCAGAGAAACTCTCTTGTACAGTCAAATTCTACAATTTTCAGCCCTTAAACACCACCATAGAGTCCTCTGAAAATAGAAAGAAGAGGGTTGTCAGTATTTGAAATTCAAACCTTTGAAATTTGAAATGTTCCTTTCTGGTAACTTGGGTCAGCTGGGTCTTTCACCTCTACGCTGCTATGTTATTACCACGTCAAGGTCCAAAGTATGTGGAGAATGTCATTGCATCATCGGTTCAAACGGAGTTGATTTCTGCTCCTCCATGGAAGCAGGCAACACATCTCTGCTACAGTATTTTGCAGCGTAAACGACATATGTGGTGGGTAACAACACAGGGTGGAGGAAGGACATACCTTCCCTTTTGTTCTCAAGGCCTGTGCCGTGTGGTGACTTGGGGGGCTTTGTCAGCAAACTGGCTTGGGGCCATCTTGTTGATCATGGTGGCTGCCGCTCCCGCTTCCATTCTAATAATCTAATAGAGCTGCCGCTTTTGAGAGAAAAAGGGTAAAAATGGAATTATAAAAGAATTTAACTATGTATCAAACCTCTCTAACATATCTTTTAACAGATGGCTTATTAGTGTAATAGTGTTATGTGGGTCATCCTATATAAGGTATGGTACATTTAAGTAGTTTCTTAAATATATCGTTTTCTTCATATTAAAAAGAAAATCGTGGTGGGCCCCTTCTTGCACTTTAGTGCCTTGTCGGCAAGGCCCGTTACAGTGTGGATGACACCACAAAAGTGGGCCATGCCGGGCCACATGATCAAAACATTTCCTGACATTATCTGAATTCAACTTCTTTCTTTTTTTGGGTTTTTATTGTTTAGTTCAAGGGTAGAGCTGTTCATGGGTTGGATTGGGTCGGTTTAATAGATTTTTTTCAATCAACCCGATCTAGTCGGGTTACTTAAAGAGTAAACTGAAATCGACATGCTATTAAGCAAAACCGACCCAAATCGACTCGATTCAATCGGGCACTCCTAGCTGGTTGTTAACTGGCTCATTGTTGGCAACGAATGACACCTGAGAAGATGAAGAAGAAGGATTTCCAGGGATTTGCCCGACGGGAATACTCCAAAGCTTAAGTTAGAACGCTGGGAGGAAGAAGAGAGAGTATAAAAGGCTAAGAGTGTAGATTGCGTTGGATCACTGTCTCGAGATTAGCTTATGAGCAAGTAAGAGTGCAAGTTTAGATCTAATTCGAGAGAGAGTATGTTTCTCTGCTTAAAGGGCTTTTATAGGGGCGTTCTTGTCAAATCAGGCATAATCGCCACTGGGCTCCTGTCGCAGTCGTTATCTGCCAGGACTGCGCAGGTGATTGTTACAATGTACTACCCGCTTGGTTGAGTGACACGTCTTCGAAGGGACAGGCACGCCACCATCTGTCGAGAAACGTGGGGTAGACTGTCAATCGGGCAGGGACTGCGCCATTAGTCGAGAGACGTAGCACAGCCTAACGAGTACGGTCTTGTTAGATGGAAGCTTCTTGAGAGCGTTGCATCAGAGTCGCAAGTTACTTCATAGCGGGCTATCCTTGTCGCGAGCTACTTTGTAGCAAGCTCTTAGGGGTACCTCGAGATAATCCTTATCAAGGTTGGTCTTTAGTGTAGTTCTTCTGCCTAGGTGCTGGAGCGAGCTGGTTTCCCTAACTCGCGAGCTGAAATAATCTTGGAGTATCCCTTCTCAGTAGCTTGGGGGATCTGGAGCTCGCGTTGTAGCGAGCTCCCCCTATAGAGAGCTATGACATAGCTAGCTGTTCTACAGACTCGTTACTTGGTCGCGGTCAAGCCAGGCTGCTGAGCTGTTGCTCGTGCTGAGTCAGGTCCACGTGTCATCATCTCAGTAGGTCGGGTCAAATCATCCTCCATCAATTGCCCCCACTCCTTGAGCTAAGAGTGTTTCCTTAGCACGAGGAGTTCATGGAGTGTGACGGATTGATTTGATCGAAATTCAAACTTGATTGACTGCTCATATTAAATGCCTGCGCGGGAATCAGGGGATTTTCTGACTTTTTGAATACCGAAAGCGTGCTGAAGCGGCTCTTAACTCCGGATGTCATGCAGCCGTCATTACCCCAATCATGGGATACCTGTAGCCAGTCACATTTCGGTTTTAGAAGGTGTGCGGTCAGTTTGACTGCGAACCGTTGGATCTGCTTCGATCTGGGTCGTTGATTCGAGGGTATAATGATTATAAATATGAGGACCCCCTGGGCCTCATTTCCTTTCATGCCATCTTGATGCCTTTAGATTCTGAGGTCGCGCATTCATCTAGTCTACCCGAGTTCCTCAGTTTACTTTGTTTCGCCTTTTCTGGTGAGTCCCAATCACTAGCAACCATGTCTGGGTACCCATACCATACCTACCACCAGGGCGGTAACCAGGACGATGATGCTCCCTCGAGCTCGGGGGGAGCTTGGGAGCAGGTCCCGGAGGCTCGGGAGACCTCCGGCAATGTAACATCTACTTCCCGGGGAAGGGAGCCTGACACTTTTGGCCCTTCCTCCATGACGGCGGAGAGACTCAGGTCTCTAATCCTGTTATGGACACACTGCCCGATAGCGCATTGTGGCGCAGTCATAGGCAGCAGCACGCACAGCAGCAGGCACCACCCGGCAGCGCCGCACAGCAGCACGCACAGCCCGGCAGCGCGCAGTACGCACCGCATGACAGCAGCACTAGGTAGCAACATGCACGCACCGCATGACAGCAGCACTAGGTAGCAACACGCACGCACCGCACGACAACAACACTAGACAGCAGCACGCACCTCACGGCAGCAGCACGCACCTCACGGCAGTAGCACTGCGAGACCCGCGCATCGCCCGACAGCAGCAGTAGGGCGGGGCCCACATGACAATGTTATGGGCTCGAGCATAGGATCCCGTCACGGGTCAGTCCACGGGGAGAAAGCCCTGCTTTACCTTGCACCTTCCCTTGCGTACAGACCCTATTGTGGAAAACTGAATGGGTGATTTGTCCAAGAGACCACCCGAACTCTCCTCACTCTTTTCTTGACTGGAAAACTGAATGCCTTTATTTCAACTCATAGCTCCTTAAATAGGAGATTACAAAAGGGRRTTCCTTGTTGRATTYGGCTAGGCTAGGGTAATCCAACTTAAACTCAAACTCCTAATTACCTACTCCTAAAGGTAACACAACTCTTACTTAAGATAAGATAAGACAAGGATAAGGAT
>NW_010729293.1:105470-221821 GCF_000365185.1 Nelumbo nucifera | reverse complement strand
GTGCTGCTAGGCGGCGCGTGCTGCGCACTGCCGAGCAGTGCATGCTGCTTTGCGGTGCTGCCGGGCGGTGCATGCTGCTTTGCGGCGCTGCCGGGTGGTACTTGCTGCTGTGCGGCCTGCTGTGCATGCTGCTGCCTATGACTGCGCCGCAGTGCGCTGCCGGGCGGTGTGTCTATAACATCACACCCCTCCTGGACAACGAGCTTGTCCTCAAGCTCGAATTCTGGATACGTGGCTTGGAACTCTGCCAATGGATCAAACGGCTGCACACTATCTCTCAGTCCACCAACATCATGAACAACAGGCACTGTCCCGTAGCTTGTTGCATAAAGCTGGTTCAGTCCACATGGCTCAAATCTAGAAGGCATGAGTAGGATGTTTGCACCAGCAGTTATTCGATGAGCCATTTTCACAGAGAAACCAACCCAACCCCTGACTTTGTCATGGTGTTGACTCTCAAAATATCTAAGAAGCTGTTTCAGGTCAGGTCTCCCAGTGCCCAACATGACTAGTTGCACATCCTGGTCCACCATCCAAGGAATGGACTCAGCAATGAGATCAACACCTTTCTGATGGTCAAGCTTGCCAATGAACCCAATCAGAGGAACATTCTCCTGAAGAGGAAGACCAAGCTCCCTTTGTAGAGCTGCTTTGCATTGAGGCTTGCCAGTCTGAAGAGTCTCCACAGAGTAATTGGTGTAGCCATCCGATGCCAGATAAACATCCAACTGTGGGCTCCCTTCGTTTGCATCAATCCCATTCACGATGCTCTTCAGCTTCCAATCACACTCATTTATTATTTGATGTAGACCCCAACCACCTTCTTTAGTTTTCAGCTCCCAGGCGTAACCATGGCTTACAGTGATTACACGATCTGCTGCTTTCAGGCCAGCTGCAAGGACATTGAAGTGTTCCCCACCTCCTGGGTCATGTAGTTTAAAGTGAGCTATGTAGTTTTGTGGAAGATCCACATAACGAAAATCGCTTACTGGACCACGACCCTAGCGTGCTATGTTGTGGATCACAAGAACGCACCGGGTATACTTACAGAAGAGAAACCTCAAGAGTAGCCTTACAGAAAAGAACCATGCGTTTTAAAATATCCTCTCGGCCTCCCCCATATATATTTTTCTCAATATTGCGAAACATAGAGCTGTCCATGAACACAAAATCCATGCCATCAATATAAGCTTGAAAGAAAGTTACCTCCATATCCTGCCCATCCACCTTATATCTTTTGCGCACTCTTGTTTCTTGGACTTCTGCATAGTTACCATACCGTGGTGCCACAACCATAACTCTATGTCCACGCCGAGCCAAAGCTTTCGGTAAAGCCCCAGCAACATCGCCATTCATCTGATCTGTTTATGGACTTCGATTTGCTCATTATTAGTAATTTCATCTATCTTGATGTTTGCCTTAATTGGACTGAGAAATTTTAATTTCTTCCTTCTCCCAACCATCCCACTAAGTCTCTGAAGGTGGGGGTTCTGATAAAAAAGGGGTGAGGGACCAATCTCACTCTTTTGCTTAGGCCCCTACGTAAAAAATGGGATTGGTCCGTGAGTATGGAAGGGAACATATTTTGAGCTAATGAAAGTTTGTTATTTTCTTTATTATTGTTGCTTTTTTTAATCATCTATTTGCAATTGTGCTTATTTTGGAATCACCTTGTGGGCCCCACCTATTGGACCTGGGAGATGGGTGCTTATCCCCTTCCCTCTCCCATCCAAGTCTTACCCAGATTGGTTAGTCAGTGCCTCGGGCATTGGAGTCACTATCTAAACAAAAACCATTTTTGAAAATTAATCCCGAAGGTCCTATCACCTCCTTTTCATCTATTTGATGGGTGGAGACTCTATTTCTAGCCCAAGTGGCAAAGTGAGCCATTTTTCGATGTTTACAGCTGCCACTATTAATTTTTGAATTACATGGTCAAAAAGGTCTCCCATTAATTTCTGTAAGGAGTAGCTTTCGCAAGCCGTGCATACAAGGAGCGTGTAGATCTCAAGCAATTCGGAGAAGAAGGGCACACGACAGCCCATGTAGGGCTATAGAACTTTTTCTCTAGTATGCATTCATTTTCCATGTGAAGGCTATGACTATATCTAACAAGATCTTGCAAATGAACAAGGGACTTCTACTCCACAAAATCGTAGGAAACACCAAACATGCCCCATTCTCTGAACGGTAGGACTTTGGACCAGTGAATTCTGTATGCACCAAGTGCCATTTCAAAATGTGGATTCAGGAGCGGTCGCCTTCTTGCTCAATCTCCAATCCTATATTTTACCTTTGTTGTTTGGATGGAAAAATCAAATTACCATTACTCCCAGAGACACTTTCCCTTTTACAAGATCTATTTGAAGGAGAATATGATACAAGGAGGTCAAAGTTCAATGAATTGATCGAGTTTATAATTCTATGTTTTCATTTACATCAATGGGCGGGAAAATAGATTACCAATTGATACAAGGGAGAGGTCCATATGCTTTTAGGATATCTGTCACAAATTACCATAGAATTGGCTCATTGGTGCCTGTCGAAGGAGAACGCCCAAAGTTTGTGCAATTATAGATATATATATATATATGATATTGAAAACGAAATTGCCAATAGGATCTCGGCCATCCATAATGATCAAATTGGTGCTGAATTGGACCCAAATATTGTTCATGATCTCCAAATGATGTTGAACCAAATAAACCCATATACCAAGGTTTTCCGATCTGCAAAGGACCTGTTTCCCCCTGATCGAAGAATTGAGTTATGTATGAGAATATTAGAACAACGAGGGCCTAACCAAAGGCAGTATAATAAACCTTCTTGTAGTGAAGTAGCAACATTGATGGTTGGAGATGGCTCTCAAAGCACTAATAGGTGCGATGTTATTGTTTCCACATTGGATAACCACCGGTTGAAAAGGATTGATGAGACACACCCATGCTATTTGCCATTACAATACCCACCTTTATTTCCACATGGTGAAGATGGACGAAAGCTTGACATTCCATATCAATGTGTTCCCTGTGCTAGAAACCAACGTCAACATATGGTGACACTAAGAAATTTCACTGCTTATCGAATTTTGAGTCGTTTAAATGAATGCAAAACCTTACTGCAAGGTGGGTGAGCATGTCAACAATATTTGGTTGACTGCTATGTTGCTCATCTAAGGTACTACAAATCCAGTCAAAAGCAACTAAGGAGTGAAGTATATCAAGGAATACAAAATGCCATTAATGCTAGGGATACTACTGCAAGCTTTATTGGTCGTCGGTATATATTGCCCTCCTCTTTCACTGGTGGCCCTAGATACATGGTGCAAAGCTACTAGGATGCAATGGCCATTTGCTGAACATTAGGCCATCTAGATTTATTCATAACATTTACAGCAAACCCGCAATGGCCTGAGGTAATTGCAGCATTATCTAAAATGCCTTTCTTGAAACCTAGTGACCGACAAGATGTTGTGTCACATGTTTTCAAGATAAAGTTGAAGGAATTGTGACATGATATTAAAGTTAGGAAAATATTTGGTCTCATCATTGTAGGTCTGTAGAAATGTCTCATTACTCCTTTTGGTGATTGGATACATCCTCGATACTATGATCTAACACCTAACATTCAATCTATGGTTTCTAGATTTACATGTCATTTAATTCCAAAAAAGAGGAGCACCCCACGCACATATATTGGTAACTTTGGCTGATGGCCATAAACTAGTTACAAGTGATGATATTGATCGGATTGCTTCAGCAAAATTTCCTGACAAAAATGATGACCCCCTTCTATACAAAAAAATAGTAAAATTCATGATCCATGGTCCTTGTGGTAATCAAAATCCCTTTAGCCCATGTATGGTTGCATCTAAGTGCAAAAGCCACTACCCCAAACAATTTTGTGTAGAGACATCTGTAAATAGTGATTGTTACATTATTTATCGTCGGGGGAACAACGGACGTGTAGCTCAGGTTGGAATTCATCAAGTTTATAACCGATAGGTTGTTCCCTACAATAAAGATCTTTCAAGAAAATATAATGCTCACATAAATGTTGAGATTGTTGCAAAAATGCATGTAGTAAAATATTTTTCCAAATATATCCACAAGGGATTTGACAAAGTAACTTTAGTTATTCATAAATTGCCAACTGGTCACCCAAGAGAAATAAATAGTTATGAACAAATTGATGAAATCCAACAATATGTGGATTGCCGATATGTATCTACCTCTAAGGCCCCTTGGAGAATTTTTGAATTTCCTATTCAACTTAAAACCCACTAGTTGAAAGGTTACAATATCACTTAGAAAATCAACAAGTTATAGTCTTTAATGATCGCCAAAATTTAGAGCAAGTAATGTTAAGGCCTAGAATCGAAAGAACTATGTTTACAGCTTGGTTTGATGCAAATCGGATTTACCCAGAGAAGCAAGGGCTTTGACCTATGTTGACATCCCAAGATATTGGGTTGGGATAATGATGCTGAGATATGGACCAAGTGAAAAAAGGGCATGGCCATTGGAAGGTTATATTATGCTCACCCATCATCTGGAGAAAGATATTACCTTCGCATGTTATTTCATACATTTCATGGAGAGACATGCTTTGAAGACATGAGAACTGTCTATCAATGCGTAATCCCATGACAACTTTGGAATAACCATTGGAAAAATCTATCAGATGACTTGCAATATCGAGCTTGATCAAAATTTGGAAATTCTCAAATCCAACTCATTGATAATGAATTATAGAACTGGGCTCTACTCGAAACTGAGGCAATCTTGAACCAAAATAACAAGTCATTAATTGATTATCCTAGAATGTAAACCCCTTCTAACAACCTTGTTCATGGAAACTTGAATAGATTAATATGGGAAGAATTATCTTATGATGTCACTACATTAAAGGTAGAGTTTAAGCACCTACATGATGCCTTGAACCCACAACAGCGATTAGCGTTCAATAAAATTATGAATGCATGCACGAGCAACATTGGTGGATTTTTCTTTGTTTATGGTAGTGGTGGAACTGGCAAAACATATTTGTGGAGAACATTGATCTCAAAATTGCACTCTGAGCGAAAAAATTGTTGTTGTAACTACAACTTCTGGAATTGCATATTTACTACTAACATGTGAAAAAACTGCACATTCTACATTCAAGATTCCAATTGACTTAAATGAAACATCAACGTTTCAATAAGCCATTGATCTGCAATAGCTGAATTTTTGCAGGTAGCTAATATGATAATATGGGATGAAGCTCCAATGGCTCATCATTATGTGTTCGAAGCTTTGGATCAAACACTTAAAGATCTTATGAAACCTTTTGACCCAGTTGCATTTGATAAAGTATTTGGTGGTAAAATAGTTGTGTTAGGAGGTGATTTTAGGTAAATCTTACCTGTAGTTTTGAAGGGACATCGACAAGATGTCATATCTGCTTTTTTGCAAACGGCAGCCTTATGGGTTCAATGCCAACTCATTGAACTAAACATAAATATGATATTAGTACATTCCTAATCTCAACTAGAAGACATTAAACAAATTGCATCATTTGCAAATTGGATCCTCCATGTTGGAAATTGTGACATCATTGGAATTTCCACTCTAGAAGATGTGGAGCTCGATTATTTTCCAATACCAGACGATATCTTATTGGAGGACACAGGGGATGGCGTCTCTCCCTTGGTGAATAGTTCCGAGATGAAAAATATTTGTGTGAGCGTGCTATTCTTACACCAAGGAACGATGAAGTCGAAGCTATCAATTCCTACATTTTATCTCTCATACCCGGAAATGAATGCATGTATCTTAGTGCCGATACCACTAGTAATATTGATGATGTTTCTCCAAGCTATCTTAGGTTATACACCCTTGAATATTTGAACTCCCTAACCTTTCCTGGATTGCTAAATCATTCTTTGAAATTGAAAGTTGGAGTGCCTATAATATTGTTGTAGAATCTGAATCAATCATGCGGCTTGTGCAATGGAACTCGTTTGGTTGTTGAAGCACTCAACAAGCGTGTTATAGAAGCAAAGGTGATCATAGACAATCGTATCGGCCAAATAGTTTTTATACCTAGGATAATAATGTCACCAACTGGAACCTCTTTGCCATTTCAATTGAAAAGAAGGTAGTTCCCTGTAAAGCTTGCATTTGCAATGATGATTAACAAGAGTCAGGGCCGAACATTGAAACATGTTGGCATATATTTGGAAAACCCTATTTTTAGCCATGGCCAACTATATGTTGTTGTATCAAGGGTTTTATCTAGATCAGGCTTGAAAATATTGCTTATTAGGATGAACAAATGCCCAACAAGGTTTACAAGGAATGTTGTATATAAAGAAGTTTTTAGTGAGCTAATACCAACATTCGTATTAGACTTTATCCACCAATGATGGTCTTACAGTTATTACTTCATTTGTTACAATTACGAAATATATGAAAATTAGACTATTGTTCATTTAAATTGTACTTATTCATATTCTTACTTGTTTGGATTCTCATGTGAAACATTCAAAATTCAACTTTCTCTCAAGAAATCCTCTATGCTTATCTTGCCATAGCACTTGCATTACATATTACTTACAAGTATGAGATATGGAGGTTGACTTTTTTGTCCCTTTGTTGAATTATATTTGCATCATCCAACTCTTCTTCATTGTTTAGGTTAAATGCCCTTCAGGCCAATTCCTGTTTATCATTTGCACATTCACAAACTATACTGGGATTTTGAGGGCCGTTTGGAACATTTTCGTTCCAAAGGGAAAATCAACTTGGGCAAATTTGTAGGATGATTTTTGTTGACTCTCAAGTAAGAATTTTATATAGACTTTTGGATTTCCTTCCTTACAAACATATCCTTCTATATTGAAACAATGCCTTCCTTATCTAGGGTGATGACATAGTAGGATTGTTTGGAACCCTGATAATGATGAAGCAAAACACCTTTATGCATGATAATTTGCCTTCAATTAAGTGATCTGTATTTCATAATTTGTGTTGAACATTATGAAACACTTTACATTCTTTGATTGAAATTAATGTTATAGAAAAAAAACAAAAGGCAAAAGAAGATACTAGCTTGCAAGATATGATCTGGTACTATAGGAGCACTCGAACATCCCCAGACCAGATTGCATTGGCACAGCCCCTTACTATTTTTGAACTTAACTCACTGCCAACCCAAGGTAGAACTGGTTGCCCTCAATTCCGCCGGCAGGTATTCAACTCCCAGATGATAAAACAGTTAGTTTGTTGGACACAAGTATAAATCTTGATAAAATAGTTCAGCGCTATTGAATAATTGGTTACATTGACCAGGGACTGTGGTATGAAGCATGCTCTCTCTGCAGGAAAAAAGAAACTCCTAACCAACAAAATTTTGGTTGCTCAAATTGTTTTCTGTCAGTGACATCAATAGTGTCAAGGTAATTTCATATATTACTTTCTAACCACTTTCCGCACAGACTTGTCCTAAGATACACTGAACTCTTATTCTAGGTACAAAGTTTCCGCCTCTTTCCAAGATTGAACCACATCTAGAACTTTTACCATGTTTGACAAGCAAGCAGAATTCTTAATCAGTAAACCCGTTGCAGAGCTAAAGGATTTACTTTTGTAGGTATTGAACAAGCACTAATTTAAACTTAAAATTATACAACTCGGTAATTGCTAATTACCCAACCAAAATGTTTAGGACAACTAGATTCAAGTCCTCAACAACTTGGTTCATTCATGTGTATGGAAGCCATATACAATGGAGTCAGCTCTTGCTTCCACTGAATGTATTACTTGTATTTTTTTTTAGAATGCCTTTTACTTATATTTTCAGTTTAAGATTATATTATTATTTTCATTTCTACTGAAACCTACCATCTATTCTAACTTATTACTTACTCCCCATAAAAATGTACTTGCAGGCCCGGTGTTATTTGAATTGCCATCCTTGAAGTTTGGGTTTGACGAAGGTGTACACAATACCCAAATACCTTTGCTATATGAAATATTCATACATCTTATACACATCTTACTAACTAAATGCATGTCTACAAGTATTGACACCACACTTTATCCTATTGAGAGCAACTCCTCTGGCATCAATGCGCCTATAGGGCCAAATAGCAAAAAAATGAAAAAATATCTAAAACGTGCTGCATCCCAAAGGCTTCACGAATGCTATTTCATGCTGTCACCACATGTAGTTCAAAGTGGCAACCACTAAATTATGATTTTGTATTTATTTTATGTACCTCTTTTTTAAAATACTTTCACTCAAAATAAATTACTTTCTCAATTTTTTTCTATACAATAATTTAGGTTCTCCAAGCCCCTACAACGTAGGGGCCCCTCCGCTAGTATAAATATATTAAGCTGAAATGTGTACATAAGAAGGCTTGAGGATGAGGGAAATGGAATATAATAGTATTTTTTTGTTTGCCTTTTTTCATAGAAATTACAAGAATTCCACTCTCTACCAATTCTCTCTCTCTCTCTTGTTTTTTCTTTCAAATTACAAGAATACCACTCTCTCTCTCTTGCTTTTTTTTCTTTCAAATTACAAGAGTGCCAATCTCTCTCCTACCAACTCTCTCTCTCTCTTTCTTACAAATTACAAGAATGCCATCTCTCCCTCCTGCCATCTCTCTCTCTCCTTATAAATTACAAGAATGCTACTCTCTCTCCAATTGAGGGAGACCTCAACTCGGCATCTCGGCTACTAGGGAACCTGCAATCAAAGGTAATCGAATTCGAGTCAAGCTGAGCTCGAACTTCTGAGCTCAAACTCAAGTATCTAATTCAAATCGAGCTCGAGCTAGACGACACCTTGACCACTGAGGGAGATCTCGGTTTGGCACCTCGGTCATTGAGGGAGATCTCGGCTCAGCACCTCGACAATTGAGGGAGACCTTAGCTCAGCACCTTGTCAACTAAGGGAGACCTTAGCTCGACACCTCGCCTACTAGGGAAACCTCAGCTCGACACTTTAGCAGCTAAGGTAGACCTCGGTTTGGCACCTCGGAAATTGAGGGAGACCTAGGTTCGGCACCTCGACTGCTTGAGAGACCTACAATCAAATGTAGTCGAGCTCGAGCTCAAGCTCAAGTCTCTAATTTGAGTCGAGCTTGAGCCTGATAGTTTATGAGCCATCCCCTACAACGCAAGCCCCCTCCGCTATTTAGTAGTTAAACAAATATAAGCAACAAATTCAAATAATTGCTTCAAAGTAAATGTAACCAAGAAATAAACAATCTTCTATGAGGTTAATGGTAATACATTTAAATAAATATTAACTAATAAACATAATTAAATAACTACAGAATGTAAAAGGCAACTAAAAATAAATAAGCAAAAATGTAAACATCAACTGATCAGAGGAGTGTGCCTATTGGTGTAGTTAGAGGTAAAGGAATAGACATAATGGAATAGTTAAGAGATGGATCAATTATTAAAAAATAATCAACTTGAATTAAAAACCAAACAAACGTTGGGATACTTCCCATATATATGTTGATGTGGCATGGTCTGACCTATTTGACCAAAATGGTCAAACTGGTGACTCATGGCCTGGAGGAAAGATTAGTTCAACCTCCCTTTTAGTTGGTTTTTTAAACATTGATAAAAACCAACCTAGAGGTTAACCATTATTGTCTCAAGATCTCATTACTAGTTAAGTTTGTTATCATAGTTGAATTCCAAAAATAGAAATAAAAGGTTAAAACCCAAAAGCATTGAGTTTTCTTCCCTTTTTGCATTTTTTTATATTTTTAAACATCTCAATCATTATATTTAAATATTTAATATAATTTTTACATATTTTCTTCAAATTTTTTATATTTTATTGTCTTATTTAAAATTTTTTTCTGTATATTATTATTTTAATTGTGATGTCATATTGATCCTATTTTGGTTAATTAATTACTTGGTTGTCAAATAATCAAATCATTGGAGTTAATCCAAGCTTGACTCATTAAAATGAATTTTTGTTATTTATTCCATTTGTTGATGTATTAAATATGTTTGTAAGTACAATTTTCAATAATTGTTGCCAAAGAACATTTAAAGAAAGAATTCGCAACGGTTGATTCACATTAGTTTCCAATTCACTGATTTAGTAACAGTTAGACATGCAATAAGAAAGCGGTGACAAGCTTTATTTCCAATTCATTGCTTTAGCAACAGTTATAGATAAAATGAGCAACAATTAGATAACCTTTGTTCCCAATTCATTTGATTTAGCAACAACGTTGATCAATTGTTGTTAATGCTAATCTTTTGGCAACAACCATTTGTAATTGTAACGAAGTGACTGTTGCCAAAGGTCAATTTTCTTGTAGTGAGATTCATGTAGTTTAAGGCTACTACTAGAATCTCAAAACCAAGGACAAAATAACTATTGAAAGTAAATAATACAGTTGAACAATAAATAGAATGATTAAAATAACAGTTATAGATGTAAAATAGTCAATTAAATGCTTAGCATTTGATGAATGTTAGTAAGCTTAAATTGCTAAACCAAATGCAATTAGTAAAGTTAGTAATGTTAGTAGCATTCAAACTTTTGTAAGTAGAAAAAGTAGTTAGTAATGTTAGTGATAAAGAAAATAAAGCATAATGACAAGGCACATAAGTTTTATAGACGTTTTGCAAGAATCTCTGCCTACATCCTTGAAGATTTTCATTAACCAACTAGACTTATAGGCGCCAGCAAAGTCTTACAACTAGTAGTACTTCTATGTGCTTGTAATACCTCAACTAATAGGACTTGTAGGTGCCTGTAATACCTTAACACCTACTTGTACTTAAGAAAATACAGATGCAATACAAGGTAGGTTATAGGAAGAGACCTCTAAATAGGTAGATATAACAATATATAACTCAAATACTATTGACAATTGTCCACTACTATTGTCCACTACTATTGACTCATATTATAGATTTATGATTGACAATTGTCCACTACTATTGACTTAACATAACTTCTAAAGATTATTTTACAACAATAAAATTGTTTAATAACTAAAATAATCTTTAGAAGTTATGTTAAGTCAATAGTTTGTTTAATAACTAAAGGAAAATAATATAAATAAGGGCCCTATACCTAAAGACCCGTATAAATCACGACCTAGATACTCTCTCTCTCTCTGCCACTGACATGGACTCATTGCCATCTCCTCAAACCTTTAGAGGCTCAACCACTGCCTCAACGAGTTTCCCAACTAGTCAATCTGGCCTATTGTGCAAGAGAGACTGTGTTATTAACCATTTGTTTCATATTGGTAGTATGAGATGCTAATGTGAAATATCTTATATTAGTAGTATGGAATGTTTTGTTGTTGAGTATATATGTGCTTGGGTTTTCTTCCTCTAACATTTAGCTTTTAGGGATGAATTATTCTAAGGCATGTAACAAATGAAATCAGAGCTTATACTATGCCTCCCAATTACAATCATGTAGTGCAAGTGGTGGTCGGTATTGTAGTGTTTGATCGGAACTAGGGGGATTAGTGCAAAGTCAGCCTGCATGGGCACCAGGGACTGCAAAGCATGGTGGAATGTTATGATCTATTTGTCCCATATTAATAATATGAGATGCTAATGTGAGATATCCCACTTCGATAATATGGGATGCTGTTGTAGAGTATATATGTACTTGGTTTTCCTCTCTCTAACAGCTAGCTTTTAAGGACGAATTCTCCCAAGACACATAACAGACTGACCTTTAAGGTTGAGCATAACTTCAAGAGTTGCAATAAGATGGTTGTTTATATCTTAGTTTAACTTTAGTTTTTTTGTTAGATTTATATCAGATTCGAATGGAATTTGAATTACGATTCGATATTTATAACACTGATAAATTAACTGACGAAAATTAAATGATAAAAAAATGTTGTATGTTATTAACAAAATGAATTGAAAAAAAATAACTTTAATATTATATGATCAATAAAAAAATAAATTGAAAATAATGACTCTGGAACTTGAACCTATGACTCTTGTAAAAATACAATATCCAAGGCAAAATTTATAGTAACTAATTCGAATTAAATCAGACTACATAGAGGTGGATCCGTTTGCACTTTGCAGCTCTGGATAATTTCAAGAAGTGTCTCTCTGATTAATCTCATATACCTCTTAACGCCAATAATTCAAGAAACCCATGTATATCAATCCAAACTGAATCATCAACTTTCATTGGCATATGACCTCACACTGACATCCTTGCTTTGCTTGGGTCAGAATTAATATCACCAACTTGGTCTGATATACACCACAATTGACTGCTGGTGATCCATATTATAATAAAATAAAGTCGAAAATCCACTCAGCTTATAAGACAAAACTTTTACTGTTTCTCATTTGCTTCTTCTATATATCATGTACCAAGACTTGTTCTAAAATGTATCATGATTGATTTTCCATTCTTTATAAATTACAACTTCCCACCAATACAAATAGAGAGACGCATTTGACCGCATTTCAGGGATGCCCAAGAATTTAAATTAAACAGCATGATCTAACGAAGAGGCAGCATTCAATATTCTATGTTCAGTGGACGTCCCTTCGATGGAAGGAAAGGTCGCTGAATCCATAAAGGTTAGGTTTGTGTGGGAGATTAGAGTAGAAAAAAAAAAGGTGGTGAAACCAGGATTTAGATTAGATTTAATGGTGGGCGTCGAGTGGATTACACACTTTTCTTTTCTTTTCTTTTTCTTTTCCTTTTCTCCCACAAACTTTGGCCCCCTAATCAACTGCTCTCCTATTCAGCAATCCTTATCTGGTTGGGCTGCTTAAATTAAATATGCTGAATTAGCATTGATATTTATTATGTGCATATGTTGTACCCCCAACCTTTCAACTCCTAAAAGTATGAACAGGCCTAATGCAGATTTCTGATTTCTATTATAACGTTGTAAACATTCAAAATATCAACAATCCATATTCTATGCATCAACATCCGTCCATGAATTGGCATCAATTCCAAACTGAAACCTACCCTAATAATACTTTGGATCTACCACCCTGGGCTGAACCATCATTCTCTCCATTTACGGAAAAGCACGGACATTTATCACTTGGGCTCGATCTATTTGCAATGCAAATTTCATTTGCTTGTCATTGATGCAAACGTATGGAAATCCAAATGGGCCAAATGCAATTTTCGATTTACTGCTACCTTATTTATTTGTTTGTGAGGAAAAATGGAATTAAATGATGCCATGCCCACTTTATATGAAATAGAAGAAAGGGAGGATGAAGATTGTTAATTTCTTTGGGAGGAGTAAAACAGGAATTTTAATGATGTGGTCCCCGCTTCATGTGTGTGAGAGAGGACCGGACAATATTGCATCACATGCAAAAATTGCACTGATAATGAGGGTAAATGAGATAAAAAAAGTGCATATTTCGATGCAAGTTCACTGATTATGAATGGATAGATGCATATGTGGAAATTTGCATATCTCGTCAGGCTTACATTGCAAAAAAAAAAAAAAAAAAAAAACAGAGCTTTTTATTTCTTTGCATTGAAAAGAGTAAGTGAAGGCAGCTAAAAGACATTGAAATACTTTTCAGTCCCCCAATGCCTTAATTTGCAGCTTGCAGCAGGGAAAGGTAGATCCTCTTGTTTCTATAACCATATTAAAGCATCATCTCCTTCATTGTGTTTTGATTTCTATACATATGAAAGTTGTAGAGTTTATTAAAAATATCACATGGTCTATTTACTTTTTATTGATTCATAAAGATGCCAATTGTAACATATCACTTTAGAATCCGGATCTGCTCCGCACAGAAAATACTTCCAACATGCATGTCCCAAACATGATCTATGTATGCACATCTCAAAACCTCCTATTATAAATGCTTGAGATGTGCACCATAGATTTTGAATTTTTTATCTATGGTGCATGCTTTTTGAACTCATCACTTTAGCTTTGGTTCATGTTCTTTGATTCATTTTGCCCCATGTACAACCATGTCCCCTTTAGAGTCAGGTCAGGTTGAGGTCAATCCAAACCCAGATTGAGTTATTGAATTCCCAGCCATATGACATTAAGTTGATCGGGTTTAGTAAGGTTGGATTGCAGCTGGGTTTTGGGTTTTGGGCTGGATTTAGATTGTCCCAATTTCTTCACTTTTTTTTAACTAGCTTTTAAGAGTCATACTTCTCTCATAACAAAAACATCACAGCCTCTAAAATAATTTTTTTTTATGGTTTTAAGTATTGATAGACTTGTTGGATTGCTTGAGACCTTCAACCCAACCCGAAAATCCTTTCAGAAAACCTTTCTTATCCGATTCTTTGCTGCAGTACGTATAGTGACTTACGGAACTGTAAACCTGAAACAAATTGCAATAGATATATGGGAAGCTAAGATGAGGGTTTTTGGCTGCTTTTTACTGACTATATATATGTATATATATCTTAATCATTTTCATTGCTATGTAACAGCAACAAACAGTTAGTGAAACGGTTGAGCATCATTAATTATATCATGCATCCATGGCTACAATATTTAGAATTTGAGACGCAAGGAATACGAAATGGTTTTAAATGGGTTATAACCATAATAGCTTGGGTTGGCATGAGCACATCGGTCGATCCAATCTATTAAATATAACCCCACTTTGTCCCATTTGTGCGCCCACCACCACTATGTAGCCCTACAATACTAGAAGCTCCCCTCCATAAATATCCTCCATCAGGGCGCGTGTCTTCCACACTCCTATCTTCTTCTTCTCTCATCCTCTTTCCTAGCTTACTGCAATAGCAATAGTCTCTCTTCTTTGCTTCCTTACCTGAAATGGCGGATCATCAACAAGTTATCAATGTTGCTGATCAGACCAAGGTGTCAATCCCTGGTGCTGATGTTGAGCGGCTTGAGGTGGAGGAGGACATCAACTACACCCAGAGGGGACAATGGCTCCGAGCGGCGGTTCTTGGAGCCAACGATGGGTTGGTGTCCACGGCCTCTTTGATGATGGGGATTGGATCGGTTAAAGATGATGCCAAAGCCATGATCCTTACTGGGTTTGCAGGGTTGGTTGCCGGAGCTTGTAGTATGGCAATTGGAGAGTTTGTCTCTGTTTATTCACAGGTGGATATAGAAGTGGCTCAGTTGAAGAGACAGAAGAGAATGAGTAGAGATGGTGTAGAGAATGAAGAAGAAGAAGAAGAAGAAAGAGAAAAGGTGGTGCAGTTACCGAGTCCAGTGCAAGCCGCTTTGGCATCGGCCCTAGCTTTCTCGGCAGGGGCTGTTCTGCCGCTGCTAGCAGCTGCATTCTTAAAGGAGTGGAAAGTAAGGCTGGGGGTGGTTGTGGGTGTAGCAAGTTTGGCCTTGCTGGTGTTCGGAGTGGTGGGAGCAGTGCTGGGGAGGGCACCGGTAGGCAGATCCAGTGTGAGAGTGCTGACTGGGGGTTGGCTGGCTATGGCCATAACTTCTGGCTTGACAAAGCTGATTGGGTCCACTGGACTGTGAACGTTTCTGCTACTTCTTCTCTAGGTGTGATTTGTATTGGTCATCATCCTCTTCTTTCTTTGCTTCTTTCTTCTTTCTGTTGTGGGGGGAGGGGGGTAGACGAATTTGTATCGGATGGAATTATATATCTATATATGGAACGAACATCTTTCTCTGCATAAAGTGATTGTCAATGATATATATATTAGTAAAATATGCAAGGACAATTGACAAGTATATTTGTTTTGTGGAATTTAATTATTGGAGGAAACTTCTCAAAACCATGGTGGAAGATAGAATCTAATTACTTCATCAATAATATAAAAGCTAAGTCATTTAAATAAATCATGATAAAAGAGGGTAAATAGTTAAAAGTAAGGGATCAAAATATTGGTATCGGGTATTATATCGGATAACTCGGATATAGATATGGATACGAATATGGTTTAAAAATGTATGAATACAAACAAAAGATATAGAAATACTTGGATATGCTAGTGGAATGCATACAAAAAGCTGAATTATCTATGAATAAGATATAAACATATGAGAAATATTACAATGAACAATACCAAGACTCTAGAACATTCAAACATTGTACAATAATTGTCACTCTTTCAATTTTATAATTATAATTTTCAATTTTTTGGAAATATTTATTAATTTAGCATTTTATTTAAATAACAACCATTTTTTAAATAATAAATATGTTTTCATTTTTAACATATAATGTTTTTATTTTACACATAATTGTAAAATAAAACAAATAAATCATTTAAGGTAGATAAAATAGATTATATTTAATTTTTAGTTTTTATTAATTTTTTTGGGAAAATTAAATCTTAAATTATTCGTTTCAGTTTTTATAATTATAATTTTCTGTTTTCCATTAATTTTGTTGGGAAAATTTATTTATTTAGTATTTTTATATAATAACTCTATTTTTTTCAAATAATAACTATGTTTCCATTTTTAACATATAATTATGTGTAAAATAAAATAAATAAATCATCTAAGGTAGATGAAATATATTATTTTTATAATATTTTGGAAAAATTAAATCTTAAATTATTTATTTTAGTTTTCATAATACTATTTTTTAACTTGTATTACAGATGAAAAACAATCCAAAAGTACTCAATGTACAATTTTATCAAACTAGACATGGATACACCTCCATATCGATGTGTATCGGATCATATTTACCAATATGGTGCATTATGGCCCGATACGGTGGCGTATCGTACCGATATACACGACTTGTAGAATATGTATCCTGTCGTGACGTATCCTACAGGAAATTGTTATGGAATAGTGCCACAAAAGGCTAGAGCTGAAAAGGATGAGTTTTAGCTCGAGGCCTAAACCATTGTTTAATTAAAGACAATGAGGAGTGAGAACCCACAAATTCAATAGATCCAACCTTTCTATCAAAACTCAAAAGTGGGATTCTCGTATAAGGACCTAGATGGAACCAGCAAATCAGATAGTTTAAATGGAAAACAACCATTCCAATAAGATAGTCAAATCCTCTTAATGGCGGTTCAGCCCAGGGTCAGAATTTTTAGGCCCAAAGTACAGTTAGGGTGGACACCAGCTCGGAATTAATGTTAATTCACGAGCCGGCATTGGTGTGTAGAATGGAGTTTTTGACATTTTGAATGTTTATAGCTCTGCAGTAGAAGTCAGAAATCTGCATTGAGCTTGTTCGTACTTCTCCAAACTTTCTTTTTTCTTTTTTTCTTTTTAATTTCCTTGATAAAAGATTGGACTACTAAACACGGGTGGATATGAACTGAGCCGATTGTTAGATTATTCAAGCTCGGCTCAACAGATCAAAATCACAAGGCTTAATTTCATCCAATTTGAGCCTCATTTGAGTTAGAAATAAAATTTGAATTCGGCTCAACTCAAAAGCTCATATGTTCAGCTCAACTCGAATTCAATAATGTACAAAACTTTATATAAAAATTAATTATTTCTTATTATACATATAAAGATTAAAAACATTATACATAAGCATAAGTAGGCTTGCAATGAGTTTCAAACTTTGAGCTTCGACTTGAAACTCAATTTAGGCCTCGTATGATTGCACTTTTTAGAGGTCTGAATCTGAAAATGTTGTTTTTCAAATCCTCACACTTGTTTGGTTTTACCTATTAAACTTGATCTGAATCTTATTTTCATATCTGAAAATAATAGAGATTGGGCCGGCTCGTAATGTGCTCAGATGTGTTTCAGAGCCGGTGCATAGCCCAAAATACCCTTACAATATTTTGGAAATGACGTGCACTACCCCTATCTCCTCGCGCACTCAGACTCGTTTCGTTTCTCTCTTGCTTTCTCCCCCTATCTTCCCACCACCACCACCGCAAGTTGCAGCAGTGGTTCTCTCTCTCTCTCTCTCTCTCTCTCCCTCTCTCTCTCTCTCTCTCTCCCTCTCTATATCTCTCTTTCTCTCTCTCTTTCTCCATCCTATCTTCCCTCCACCGCCACTGCAAGTTGTAATGGAAGCTCTCTCTCCCCCTGTCTTCCCGGTTCTCTCTCTCACTCTCTCTCTCTCCCACTGTCTTCCCGGTTCTCTCTCTCGCTCTCGCTCTCTCTCCCCTGTCTTCCCGGTTCTCTCTCTCTCCACCCTGTCTCCACCTTGTCTTCTTGCCACCGCCACTACAAGTTGCAGTTTTAAAAAGTTGAAAATATAAAACAATCGTATACTCTTATGTGTTTCTATTAGGGTCATTTACTAGAACACACCTTACAGTTTTACATATTTACTTAAACCTACCTTATAGTTTTCATTTTACTAAAATATCCCATATATTTTACAACTTATTTACTTAATCAACATTTCATTAAGGAGTGTTTGTTTTTCCATTAGGCCCATGATTTTTTATTCCAAAAATACCCGTAACACTTTTTTATACAGAAAACAAAATTGGCCAAATATAGCCAATAGAGTGATTGCTCGTGTCTCATTAAAGGCAAAAATGGTATTTTTATTTCTATTTTCTTTTGATTAAATTTATTTAAATGAACATTAGGGTCAACACTGTCATTTTYCAHTRTYATMTAATGVAAGRTTGATTAAATCCATTGCAAATTATAAGTGGTGTTTTAGTAAAATGCTAACAATAGAGTAGATTTTAGTAAATCCATGAAACTACAAGGGTACTTTTAGTAAATGACCCTTTCTATTATTTATCTTTCGCTTAACAAATCTCGTGCATCACACGGATCCCTCCTAGTATATATATAATAGCTTTTAATCAAATTCAGATTATTGAATTGGATGAACTTAAATCCCTATCCAGTCCAATTAATAGTCAAATACATGTTTTAATATTGAAATATCACACTTTTTTGAGTCTACTAACAGTATCGGGAGGGGGGTAAAGTTAATAAACATGAATGAGGCCAAAATAGAAATGTATATATATATATATATATATATATATATATGAAAATCGTGGAAATTCTTATTCTTAAGCTTGTCACTATACGTGTGATCTCGTGTGTTGATATTTTATAATTTATGCACATGGAACAATCATCAAATGTATCGTATTCGTATCAATGGACCTCAAAACGCTTAGATAAACCGATAAAAAAAATTAAAAGTTGGTGGTTTTTATAGGTGGTGGGAACTGGTCTTGACTTCTTATGCCAGTGTTATGTATATGGGTTAGCCCAGCCCAGCAAGGGTATAGGCTTGGATAAGGTTGAGGGCCTCGTGACCTTAGGCTTGGATGGGTTGGGCCAGCCCATATGTAATTTTCTAAAGTTATTGCCTGAGTCTGACTGGCTGAATAAAGCGGCTCTGCCGAGGCTGAATGCAGACTCGCTCCTATAGACTAGAACATGGTTTCCGATTTCTCTCTCCTCCCCTTCCTGTTCAGTAGTTTTTGATGAAAAGAAGAGACACAGATTTACTAGAAAATCGATCAAAGGCAAGTTGCTTTCTACTTAATATCCCAACACTCATTTCTTCTTTTACCGCCATTTTGTCATATTATCAAAGCTTCGCCTTCTGTTCGCCAAGATGTTTAAACCTTAAATTGCTTTTTTTCACTTTTTGTTATCTTGGGTCAGTTGCACAAGCTACATTACTCAGCTGGTTTTGATAGGTTGCATTTTCTAGTTTGGCATCTTGCACATAAGCACTTTTGCATATGATATTCTTGCAAGTCTACATTCTAGAGTAACCATTAACATTGATTATTGGGGCACTCGTTTCTGGTTCTCTCGACATGACATGCGTATCTTTTGTTTGATTAATTGACTGTTAGAAGGTCTCGAGTCTCCAAAACCAAACGGTCAGCCTAACCCGACAAGATCCATCATTTCTTACAAAGGAACACAATTAATCTGCCTCCATGTCTCAGGTTCATTTTTCCCAGACCAAATTTACTATGAGTCGGCATCAGCAGAACATATTTACCAACCCAAAATGTCCCCACTCTTTGCTACCGCTAGCTCTACGTCATAATTATAACTGTCTGAGTTTTGGCTGTTGACCGGAAATTTCTTTCTTGGCAAATGGCAATTTTCGCAGCATCTCCACTAGACTAATTCGAAGGATGCCAAAGACAAAGACTAACCGTCTCAAATATCCTGATGGGTGGGAGCTAATAGAACCTACTCTGAATGAAATGGAAGCACGAATGCGAGAAGGTTAGATCTACAACCACTACATGGTAGAGTTGATTCTGTAGAAGCTATGAATAGCTTCAATTTTCTTTTGGCATATATAATCAGTTGTCTTAAAAGCTTTTACATTCTAAAGTATGTTTTACATTGATAAACAGCTGACACAAATCCACATGATGGGAAAAGAAAATGTGAGGCGCTATGGCCAATTTTTAGAATAGCCCATCAAAGAAGCCGATACATATTTGATCTTTTTCATGTCAGGAGGGAAATTTCTAGGGAGTTGTATGAGTTTTGCTTGGACCAAGGCTATGCTGACCGCAATTTAATTGCCAAGTGGAAAAAGGTCAGTGTTGATATCTATTATGCAAGGAACAGAATGATAGGGCATCTTTGTGTGGAAGAATCTTTGCTTGCATAATGACATTCTTTCAGTTTCAGCCTTAATTAACATATGCTACCAAGTATTAGGACTGGACTTCCTTTTAATTCTTGACGCCATAGGTACCATAGTATATATGTATATCACATAGATTAAATTTGTGTATAATTCAGCCCCAAAGGGTCATTACCCATTTATGGTCCTGGCTAGCAGCTGCATGCGGTCGTAGGAGGGGTAGACTGGATATGGACCTAACTTTTGACTTTTTCTTTGCACAGAGTGGTCACAACCCAAGGTTTTACCCTTGCACCAATAATAAAAATTTTTCTAAAAATTCAGTCAAATAAATGTGGTATGGTAAAAGGATTGGCTAGAGATGAATATGTGTTTAATTACAAAATATGGAATGAAAATCTTACCATATATTTTATATAAATGTATGTAAATCCATTGATAGAGGGTGGGCCTTGGCACAACAGTTGGATTGCTCAATTGCGACTTGGGTGACCAGGATTCAAATCTTGGAAACAGCCTCTCTGTATGTGCAGAGTTAAGGCTACATACATCTGTCCCTCCCCAGACCCCGCATTGGTGGGGGCCTCATGCATTGGGCTGCCTTTATGTAAATCCATTAAAAATATGTAAATGTATAAATTTAAGTATATTTAAATATTTGGAATATATATTAAACGTTAAACTATCCTGAACTTTTGTCGCATTTTTGAAAATGTGCATTACTTGAGTACAGTGTATGCCAGATGTGCTGATGCCTCTGAAGTATATGCCTTAGGTCCATGAGCTGCCTCATATGCCTTTTGCATGAGATCTGCTAGAAGCGTATGCCTCATGCACACCTCATACGAAAAAGGGAAAAAGAAAGAAGAGGAAAGGAAAGCTGGGAAGGGAAAGAAAGAAAGAGAAGAAAGATAAGAAAAAAGAAAAAAAAGGAAAGGAAAGAAAGTTTGGGAGAAAGAAAGAGAAGAAAAAAAAAAAAGAAAAAAGAAAGAAAAGAAAAGGAAAGGGAAAGGAAAGAAAGTTTGGGCCAGGGGCTCCGCCCCTAGACTTCCCCCCTCCCCCCCCCCCCCCCTTTCAGCTAATGTTATGCATCTTCATTCTTGTTAATACAAGACATCTTTCATAAAAAAAAAAAAAAGAAAAAAAGAGAAAACCCGATAAGATCCTCCTTCTTCTTCCTCCTCATACCCCTCCTCTCAAGGAAGCTTATGCCTCTTAAATTTTGAACTATGCTTCACCCTTCTAGGCAGTGAAATGCTTCATATAACACCTGCACATTTTAAAACATTGCTTGTATATATTATGGTTTTCATTCTGTTAATTCATCAAAAATATATAATATGATTTTTATGAAAAATCACTTATTTTTTTGTATCTTTGAAAAGTATTACATTCAATATGGTTTTGTTTAAAAATAAAAAATATGTATAATATGCATATTATATATACTCTCTATAGTATCTGAGTCAGCTTACCCATAATGTCTATTAGATACAAATCTATCTCTTTGATATATAATACAAAGCATTTACCATTTCTCAAGGGAAAAAGAATGTGTAAGAATGTTAGGAACAAAATTTTGTTACTTAATACCTGAAATAGTGGCATCAACACAGGGTATACGAAGGATGCAGCCTTTTGTTTCTGTAAATGTAGTAGCTTGCATCTTGAAAATTGAGGGTATTCTTTGATGGCCAGAAAAATAGTGTGGGTGGTCCATGAATTCCCTTCAACTTTGGATTCTTGGGATTATTTTCAAAATTTGAAAAAGATCCTAATCTGGGATTTTATGGATATAGGTCTCAAGCCCCTTGGACATGAATTCCAATGGTGGGGGTCGGATAGATGTCTCACTTCTGTCCCCACTAAAATAGAAGTCCTCATCTTATTCTGGTGGATATAACAAAATATCTGTCATACTTCTGAAGTTCCTTGAAATCAACTTTCATTGGCTGACGCCTATTATTCCAATTTCCATTTGAAGCCGGCAGATCCATTAACTTTAAACAATTTAAAACACAATAATGATAGAGAAGTCTTAGAAAAAAGTATTTTGAGTTTGGCAATTCCTTGTTTTAGAACTGATTTAGTTGTCATTTAGGAGGGCTTTCATGCTTGAATCGACTTTTTCCATGACATGGTTTTAATGCTGCTCTAAAACTATAATATCAAATACTTAGATATATATTGTTGTGGCCCCACCTTGAATTAGATGAAGTGATATTGTGGTGGGGCCACAACAATACATTGAAGGCCAGGATTATGCCCTGTGCTAAGACCATGTCATAGCAGAAGTGAAATCTTCATGCTATGGCTTTTGGCTTTGCAAGGTGAGGTCCATCTGGAAATTTTATAAGCAATGTTTGGTATAAAGGAAAAAAAATAAAAATCTAGAGAGCCAGACATCGTACAGCCATTTGTGCAGCTCTGTGTTGAAGTCTCTGTCTCTTCCAGTTGCATCTTCTTCAAAGCAGCTACTCATTAAATACTACTACAACCAATTTCTGTCTTTGCATGATTTGGTAACGAATTTCTTTTACAAACTTTGTTTTTTAACATGATTGTGATCTTGCAGGCTGGTTATGAACGACTTTGCTGTTTACATTGCATACAAACTCGTGATCACAACTTTGGCACCACATGTGTGTGCCGTGTTCCCCAACACCTGAGGGAGGAAAAGGTCATTGAATGCATTCACTGTGGCTGTAGGGGATGCGCTAGTGGAGACTAATCTTAACATGTTAATATTTGGCATATTCCATATTTGAAGTCTCTAGATTTCAGATTTCAAACTTGGATGAACTTGTTAATTATTGTATTTCAGAGCTGGAGTGAATGTCAAGAACAATGGATCTTAGACTCATCCGATGTAAGAATCATCTTCCCTTTCTATGGTATAGAAAATTTGAGCTTTTCAGACTCCTGTCTTGAGATGGATGAAGAAAGCACTATCTACATTCTCATTTGTCTAGTAATAGAATCATAGATCATTTATGTTGAATTAAAAGGATATTTTTGCTAATGTTTTCACTGTATTTTTATGTACCTTATACAACTATAATGTTTTAATTTTATGCATTGTTATGTTACCTAAACTTGCTAGATGCATTGGCTATAAGACTATAGCCCTATTAAACATGGGAAAAACCAGGGGGTAATGATCCCCTGAATTTTTTATTTTTGTCTTAGATATGGTGACCTCTCTGCCAAATAATAAAATTTGCATTACCAAAGGAAAATTCATGTCATCTTTATGTGTGTGTGTTTAGACAGATAGACAGATAGATGATAGATCACAGGTTACATGATAGAATTTTACGAGGAGCTATGGACTCATAATTTGCATCTTGGTCCCCCACCCCAACTTACTCAGTTTTGCATGTTTAGATTGTCATGACTGCATTTGATGTGTACAACCTAAAAAGAGTTCTTTCACCAAAAATCATAGACTCATGATTTCTAACGATTTGGTTTATGAATTGTTCTTAACCTTCCAAGGATATTTTCCTAACTGATTTTTCAGCCAAGTTGATTTTGCCAATGAGATCATTCAATGGTGGTGTTCAATCATCTAAACATGGGATACAGCAAGTTCCATTATACACGGTCATAGACTACTTTACCAGTTCTATAGACCTTGTCATAAGCTTTTGCTATTCCTATATTCCATTATGTATGTGCACTTAATTTATATGATTCTGAATAAACTAGTGGATAGGTTGGATGGTTGAAACATTACAAAAGGAGGTCTAGACAATTTGAGCAGCTCTTAGGGCGGCAACTTCTCTTCTGCCAAAAAATGGACCCATATGTTCATTGTGAGTCTTAGGCAGCAGTTATTATTACCACAGCCCACTTGGCAATGCAAAACCCCTTACCACATCAGCATAAAAACAAAGACATTCTTGAACTGTGTTTTTGTTTTCAAAAGCAAAAATAAGTTAGTTTTGTTTCAAACAACAATAATGTTTTCAAAAGCAAAAATAATGGGTTTTAAAACCAAAAAGAAACAAAAATGTACAATAGAAACTATATGATTTATGGAACATGATATTAAATAACCAGATGAAAACATGTTCTTTAAGTCATTTATTTTCAAGAACATGTTTTCTATGTCTTTGTTTTAAGACCCAATTTCATTTTATACAAGCGAGTTTTGTTTTGTTTCTATGACTCAACGAGAAAAACAGTTCACATTGAAAAACATCCTCTTGTTAATTCAATATATGGTGTATTCTAGAGATTATATAATTTCAGAAAATGGACATTTGTGAATCCCCTATTTTTCTAAATAACAATATCTATGCTGAACATGTCACCTAATAAGAGATTTAACAGACGGTGAATGGTGATTTGAAGGGGCTTCATGTGTATCAAAATCTGTCAATTTTTCTGGTCCCGGTCCTGAATTGAGTATAGACTGATTTCCATGTATCCTCCTAGTGCTGCATAGAACCGACGTGCATGTGGATGGCCATAATAATGAGAATGGCTTCCGTGCTGAAGTTAACACAGGACCCACCTGTTTATTAAATGCTGGTCTGCTAGACAAGTATGGAATGGAGAAACGGAACCTAACAGAAATGGTGACACTTGCTCTCAAGTTTATAGTCTAGAGCATTTATTTTGACCCTGGAAACATGGCTTTCTGAAACATTTTTGCTTTGTAGAGCTGTAGAGCAGCTGGAAATGGCATCCTACTTCAATCTACTTTTGAAGATTTCAATTCACAAACTTGTTTACAACTTGAGGGCTTAATTGAATTCCACCAAATACAGAGTATAAACTCAGACAGTCCTTGGACGAGATCTTACAGTTATGGATCTGCTTTATGTGAACAACATACCGAGGCCCTTGAATTCATTGCTGCAATCTACACCTTGTTGTTCCCTCTCCTCTTAGATGGGCAGTTCTGTGGCCATGATGACTGCAAGGTTCAAAATATTGCATTATATCTGTGTGTATTGTATGATATGTATCGATTTTTTAATCCATCGAAAGGTTAAATACAGGGACTTAGGAGGGATTTTTATATTTAATCATTAGAAACCCTCTAAAAAAATGGAGTCTCAGCCCTTTGAATTGCGTGATACAAAAAAAAAAAAAAAAAATCATGTCCATTCTATGAACCATGGATGGCTGAAAGAGTTGCATTACTCTCTAATGACTTTGAACCATTCAGTGATGAGGGAAGGGAAGCAGCAACGACTTTAATGCGTCGGCACAGCAGGACCAAGATCAAGTTCAACTACTAGTCGGAATTTCATGGATCCTCAGAAAGAACCTACCGGCGATCGGACATTAGTGCTGATAAAGCTGCATGACTGGTGATAGGTTTCTCCCTTGATCAAATTGTGGGCCGAAGATTACTAAGGTCTAAACATCCACATTCAACAGTATATGGATAATTGTGGGCTTGTATCGGAGTAGAACATTACTTGTACAGTTGATATCATGGATCTTGTCCTTACAAACTTATGTTCTTTTACTAATTGGAAGATCCGAAGATCAGTCTCCGTGTTCTGATGTTTTGATGGCCCAATGATTGAACAGTCCAGAGTAGTAAGTTAAGTGGGCCATATGCATCTAATGGGCCGTGGCTTATGGGAAATATCAGCATTTCATAATGGACACAAATGTCATTCTCCCTAAAAGGAGTTTAATAAGCCTCTGAAGTGGGCCCAAGCAGTCGGCTAGGGGGGCCATGTAGTCAGTTAGCCGTCCTTGATTTTCGCATGGATTAACAATAAAAGATTAGTTAAACAATTGTATTTGGGGTAACACGGCCTAGTAATGTATGTAATACCCAAATGAACGGCCCACCATCTTGCTTAGCATGTTAGCAAATCATCATTTGGAGATTAATCAAATGATAAATCTGGTCAACGCAAATTCTAATGCTTTTTGACTGTTGAATTAGTTTGATTTAGGTGGATTAAGATAAAAGACTACCCATCTTGTGTTTCATTTGCTTATCATAATACGGTAGGCATTCATGATATGTGCATGATCCATGATGAGTTGATGGGAGGATAATTGGGCCCACAATCAATTTTACTAGTGATTGATGAAGCCCGAGGGTTATTGTTTTTAACTCTTGACAAGAAGAGAAAGAAGGGGACGGATTGATTGGTGCATATAATACAAAACTAGAGACAAGGAAGTAGGATTTGGTCAAGTCAATAAAGTTAAGACAGAAAATTCAGCAAAAGGGTTGGATTGGATTTTTTTTTTTCATATAGAGAGTAAGTGAAAAGCAAAGAGAAAATCAGGATCACATGGAACGAAAATAAATATTATATTTGACAAACTGTAATAAATAATGGACCTTTTTATCACCTACAGACGGCCAAACAAGACCTTCACATGGTGATCCTACAAACTTCAATGCAAAGATCCCAAATATCCAATGGAAGTTTCCAAAAATCTCAGACGAAATTTGCATGGGAACTCTTGGTATCACCAAATCCACAAAAATTTCCTTTCAGAGCTTTGATTTACAAGTAGACTAGAACTCATCAGTCAGGACTCTCTAATCTCTATCACAAGTATTACAATTATTTCATGTTTTAATTTGGTATTAGTTGTCATTTACTTATCTTTCTCATGGTCCAGTGGCTCAGTCTCTATCCTTTCACCAATTACTAATTCTAGGCACAGTATTATAAACCAGTCTCATTGCATTCAATTGAACAACCTTAATGAGCATAGAGCCTACTACGAAATGCAGCAATCAGCATAATATGAACCCATTAAGTGAAGTAATTCTGTCATCAGAAGGTACAATATTCAATTCTGATAGCTAGCATGCATGATTTGTCAACGTTGGAACAACCCATTTGACAACTGGGCAAAGGGAATCAATCTGAGAATACACAATTCGGCCATGGAACTGATATTGGCTAACAGAGTTCACATATCATAGCCTGTATGAAACACACAAGATCTCTTCAGCATATCCAATATGAGAACACTTTTTCCCAATTTAAGTAATCTTCTTCAGTGGAACTTCATCTCAAATGGGTTTTCCTGAATGAATCAGACTGATGAGCTCATCTACCTTCTTCGTCCATTTCATGTTTCTCCTCCAGATCAATGGAACACTATGAGCAAAGTAAATGAATCTCAGCATTCAGACTGCATGTTTTAATTCAGTAATTGTAATGAAAAACTTGAAATTTCAGGATTCGTATTCAGAAGCATCGATCACAGGATTGAAAATGGGCATCAGTTTCCATGGTAACATACAAGAAAACAACAAACCATTTATTTAATTTGAACAGTATGGTTGTATAAATATGCATGACATGTTACCTACATACTAGGTACTAGGGCCTCATGGCTCATGCAGAAGAAAAACCCTTTTTCCCTAATAATTATAATGTAGAAGGCAAAGGAAATTGCAAAACACATCACGCTTGAATTCACGTCAGCTACATTAATGGCGATGCACGGCCTCTTTCGAAATTTCTGTATTTTCTTCCTTTTTGTGCTCAGATTTTTCAAACTAGTACTAGCGTAGTAGCTAGCCATGTGAAGCGAAAAGGATTTGAACTGCCCACACCACCATCAACAGGAGAGAGATGTAATTAATCAATGTAATAAATTAGACGTACCATAATGTAATGAACTAAAGAAGGCCGACCAAATGAAAATGTTCTAATATCTCATGATTATTTCACCTTAAAAAACAATAAGAACTAATTAGTTATTACTAACAGTAACCAACAGAAGAACTGTTGACTAATTAATTGCATTAGGCCACCATCATAGTCTCATAGAGCCTAAAGCAGAAAGAAAACTTCAAAGCGGGAGGAGAGTTCTCAACTTGTACAACTGAAAATGTTGCATGTATCATGTTTTCTCTGTACAAATTACAAAAGTTTCCCCAGAAGGTCCTAAAAACTTCCCAGAATCTGTTCCAGGTAGCAACTATATATCTCCCAATTTGTTGTTGCACTCCAAAAAATAAATATTACAGTGGAAAAAGAAAAAATATAAGCTTTCTCTCCGAGTAAGAGAAGACACCAACACATGCCCATGTAGAAGTAGAACATTTCTAAAACAAACTTCTCATCAGAGCTCAGGATAAAGAAAGAAAGAAAAAAGAATACCCGCCCAAAAACTCCATATACATTAATCTTCATCCTTGTGTTTCAAGAAACTAAAAGAAAAAACAAGAACCAGGTCTTCTGTTTCTTCAAATTCCCTCCAGCTTTATGGCAATTTTCGACTCTGTAAGCCGATGTCGTTGTGTTTCTTGGAAGGACCAGAGGGCGGTATTGGCGTCGCTTTCGGCAGAAACCCAAAGAAGTAGCCCTGAATCTGAGACTTGGGTTTCTGAAAGACTTGAGTGTTTCTGGAGCCTTGGCATTGTCTAACAAAGAAGATGAACGCCACAAACAACCACAGCAGTAGAACTAGATGCCTCTTGGAAAGACCCATTTCACCAATCCAAAGAAAGACGACAGAACAAGGAAATTAAAGGCTATATATACAGAATGGTTGAAGAAGCAGGAAAACAAGAGGAAGAAGAAGATCAAAAGAAGGAAAGAGAGAACTTGGTCGATAAGGCAGAAGCAAAACTCAATGCTTAAAGAGAGGGAGTGAGATGTGGCGGATATTAATATAGTTGATATGGATATGGTGGATATAGTGGTGCCGTTGTTGTGGCGAAAGCTAGCGTTGGTGTTGTAGGGGACGCTTGTTTCCGAAGGATTGAACAGGAAACAATGGGAAAGGGTGGAAACATGGAGAATTAAATGCTGGGTGGTGTGTGTGATAGATTGAGCCAGAGCTGCAAGCAGAGTGAGTGCGTGTGTCGGGTTGATGAGGTCAGATGCTACAAGTAGTAATGTCTCAGTACTTAGGAGTAGAGAAAAAAAAAAAGCTTTTTTAGAAGCTTTGAACGGGTCTTTGGGACCGATAAAGATGATGGAAAGGGTTACCCAGAAAAGAAAAGATAAAAGAGAGGGATGGGTGATGGAGGATGGAAGAAAAGGAGGGGCTCTGTCCTCTTGTCTTTGGGTTAGGTGAGTGTTTGGCCCCACTTCTTATTAATGGCCGACTAAGGAATTGGAACTGTTCTTTCAGACCCACATCAGGAAAACTTGTCTCTTACAACTTCCATCTCTCTCTCTCTCTCTGTGATCTTCTTCCATTGTTAATAAAAGTGTTTTTTTTTTTTAAACATTGGATGGAGAGAAATCAGGAGAACGTGTTAAATGGACAAAGGACGAGATCTGTTGCTGTATGTGTGAATTCGCAGGGAGGTCCTTTAATTGGGGGAACGGGTTCTACACAGTTCACATACACACACAGACAGAGAGACATGCGAGGCAGCGACGACCATGGCTCTACGTGACTCACGTGATCTGATGGGGCTCCCACGCACAGACCAGACATGCTGATGGGAAGGATGGATGGATGGGTTTTCTTTGTAATCGATCTGAGCTGAACTATATTTATGGCGTTTTATTGGGTCATGTGAGGCCTCCTGGAATTGAATGGCTAGTAATTAAACTACAGCTGTTTGATCTTCATATTCTAATGGTTTAGGTGATGCAGCTTCTGTTACATCACAGTTATCAATATTGGCCATTGGAGCTGCAATGAGGGGGGAAGCATTCAATAGCTATAGTGCCATTATTATATACACATGATATTATTACTCTCTTCTTGTGTGAAGGGTTCATCTTATGTACCACATTTATCTCATGAATTTCATCCTCCTCCTCCTCATCATCATAGTTATGAGGTCGACTTCTTTAATATTTCCTTCTCTTCAATGCCATATCCATCATCAAATTACAGGCACTTAAATCATTTCTTACTATTTCCATCCACATCTGACCCTGGATCTTCTAGCCCCTTCAACTTCTGCCAAGGTTTTGCACTCTACATTAATTAACTCCTCCAACCCTAAAAATGCAGCTTAAAGTGATTGTGGCAGGAGGACAATTCCAAATAATAGACTGGTTTTTGCCCAACTCCAAAAGGAATCCAACTGCAACTTATCCCAAACCTTATTATGTGCTTTCCTCCAATATTATAAAGTGATAAAGTAAGCTTGCACAAACTTAGTTGGCAGTTTGTCTCCCACCCAATAGCCTACTATACATAATTTAGTTTAGTAGGCTATAATTGGGTGGGAGAGAATCTGACTTCAAGCTAGCGTTTTTGGATTGAAGGCAACTCAAAGCTAATAATCAACTGCATACAATGGATAATTGACAATATCATCTGGATAAACTTTGAAAAGTGGATACACCTGAAAAGTGATCATTTTAATTAAGTTCCCTCACATCTACAAGGAGGACAACCATGCAGCTGACTGGCTTCAAACATTGGGGCACGTGTTGGGTGAAGCCAATTGGGAAGGAACAACCCCCCACCCCTCCCATTATAGTTAGACATTGCTAGGACATTTGAGGACCTTTAAGGACTCACTGCCCTGAGTTTGTGTAGTGCAGTCTCCCCTTTATGCAGTACCAAAAGAAAACCCTAATCCCACTTATCCATAGAGGACATCCAAGATGGTTAGATCATTTTGTCATAGTACCAAAAGAAAACCCTAAACCCACTAATCCACTAGGACATTATCCAAGGTGGTTGAACCATTTGATCGAATCAAACAATGTTTTTAGGTGGGACAATGCAAGATGCACGTGAGACCAGGGGTGGAATTAGGATTTTTTTTTTGAGGGGAGCCAAAACCTAGAAAACATGGATAAGGGGGCCAAAAGTTAGGAAACATGAATAAAGGGGCTAAAAAATAAGTGAAAATTAAATAATTTTAAAGGGAGTTTTGAAGGCATAAGGGGGGCCATGGCTCCCCTCCGCCACCCCCTGGCTCCGCCCCTACGTGAGACTCATTGGCCATATCACTGAGAGCTTATAGTTCGACAGGTTTGATTGTGGGCCCTTTTTATTTGGAGGGGTACCAATTGACCAACTCAACAGTTGCGTCATCAATATATATATGTGTGTGCATGTGTACGCGTGTGTATAATGTATATGTATATGTATATGTATATATATAAATCATCATCATCAAATGTATTACCAAAAAATAACTTACTATCAAATAAAGTATATATTAATTGATAATTATTACAAAAAAAAAAACATACATGCAAGAATGTTGTAACCATTGAAAGAAGTGAATATTTGTAAGGGTTTATTTTGTGATAATAAAACAACACATTGGTCTTCGCTTCATTATCATCATATAATACATATAATAAATCCAACAAGAAATGAAAGAAAACTTGGCTGATTATTATTCAGACATGCATTATAAGCATCTACCCTTTGTTGTGAGGGCGTTTCCGTAACCATTTTGTTCTTGCCTACAGAACCAAGATAAAACCTTTAAGCTTTAACCTTTTTGTTTGCCATAATTAAAAAGAGCTAGCTCATACATGAACAAAAGTATAGTCCTGACTCAGTCAGGAGCTTTTTTCCCACCTAAATGGATAAAGTTACAATCTGTCATTGTTTCACCAAACAGAAAGTAGACTTTTCAAGATTCCCTCATATATACCTCTCAGAGGCCCTTGTGAGAATGATGGTGCATGTTGGGAGGAGCTTATGGGCAATAGAATTGAAGTACTGTAAATAATTCATCATATATAGAACTGTATGTTGAAATACTTAAATTTGAGACAAAACTGAAGACATGCAAATGCATGATGATGGCTGTAAGAGAATCACTTTCCAATTGGTGGAATGACAGCCTCTCAGAGGGCTGACAGTGAGTTTTATTGATTGACACGTGTTCAACACCTTGCCATGTGGCACAGAGATGGTGGGGGATAAAAAGTTTAACCAGAATTGCCCAATCCAAACCCAACCCAGTAGGATTAGGTTGGGTCAGTTTTAGAAGGGGCGGGTTCATAATTAAGAAGGTGTAGGAGCTATTACGTCTCATGCTCAATGGATAATTCATAATTGTTCTAGGAGCCACCATCAAATGAGTCACACTTACACCTAAGATGATGCCTAGACCGAAAATAATACTCTCACATGATCGAAATATGCTTTTATTATGTTGAGATTAGAGGGTCAGGAAATCTTTTTAGGCTTTCAAAGGATTAACAGTTCAGATGGTTGGTAATGATATTGTCTTATTGGTTGAGACAATAAAATGTTTCCAAATAGCAAATCAACTTGATCATTAAAATCTAGCCCACTTGGCCCATATTAGGTTTCATCAGTTGGGTGTGGGCTAAGCCCAACCCAATAAGTAAACGTGCAGAATGTTTTGAAACAGGCCCTATATGGTCTATAATCAGGACTATTTGGTGTAACCCCACAAGATCCGATTATAATTGACAACTACAAAAGGATTGAACTATAATACCAGAAAAACTTGTTAATTAATCAGCCGGTATCATAAAAAGAAGTAATCAATCAGGTGATATTCATCAAAATTCATGGGAATATTTTGATTGGTCAAAACTCTTCGAATATCATGTCTTTTCAATATATAGGAGTGTTAATAGATTGGGGTTGGGTTGATCTGTTTGAATCAAAATCAATTTTAACGGATTGACAGACCAATAAAATCTATTGAATTTGACAAGTTCACACTTAATGGTCCAAAGAATATATTGGATTAGATTGAATATACTTCATCTGTAATAGATTTATATTGACTGGACTGGATTAACCAATATCTGATCCATTGACAGAACCTAAGGGTACAGGTGTTAATGGACCTGGTTCATATTAGACCGGGTCTAATATGTCAATTTAAGCATCATAATATAATATTATTACAAATATATCATTAAAAAGATAAATATTAAACAGGAGATATGTGATGCATATCCGTCCGTCGGATCTACCCGACCCATTGACGGTCCTATAAAGAGATTCCTAGTAGCCGGCAAGCCTAGCAGCTCTCTATCAATACTATGCGTTCGTAGTAGGTTTCTGAAGTGATTTGGCAGAACAATGTCTTTGAAACATTTTGCATTGAATATTATGCTCAAAGTTTGAATTGGGCAAGAAAATAGGATGATCAAAATCTTGCTTTCAATGGGACCCACCTTGAGAATGAGCTGGGCCAAAAGTCCGTTTGAAGTTTTATCCAAACTTTTTATGTTTTACAAGCAAGCCATTAGACGGTGGTCAAAAGTTTTACCTAAAATTCTTTGGAAGCACCAAGAGTGATGCATGATGTATCAGATGGTCTAAAAGTATTGATTAATTTTTTATATAGGCCCTACATATTTAGGATCACCCAATCATGGGGCATCATCTTTTGAGCATCTTCCACGTGGGTGGTCGTCACAAGCCGAGTTTTTTATAAGCTACTCGAATTCGGTTCGGTTTGATTTCAATCGAGCTTTGAGCTGAGTTTAAGTCCAATTTATAGGCTCGTTTAATAATCGATTCAAGTTCGAATAGCTACATATATATATATATATATAATAAATTATAAAATTATAAAAAATAATATATATAATATTTTTTATATATAATAATAACTAATTATTATAATTCTTAATTTTTTAAATATCAAATAAAAAATATTTTTTATATATAATTTTTTATTTTTATGAAACATTTTTTCTCAAGTCGAACTCAAACTCAAGGTTGTAGTTCGAATCAAGCTCAAGCCTTGTACTACCTTGATGAGCTGAGCTCGAGCGTCGTACTATTCAGCTTGGCTCGATTCGAATCCACCCCTAACAACCACTAATCCTATATCCCATACCAAACCCAATCCATTGCTAGTTGCTATTTTACAGCTATTATTTGATCGACCTTCAGTAATTAAAATTAGTTTGTATGTGTGTATATATGTGTTTGTGCATGTATGCTCTATAACTCTAGTGCAACGATCTCTTGATTCAATTTAGCATTGTCAACAGATACCTTAAGGCTCCATTTGGAAGGAGTACAAATACAAATATGTAGAACGCAAAACCTTGCATTTTGTGTTATTTTTTATGTATTTATACTCCTTCCAAACTGAGCCTAAGTTTCAAATTTGATCCGATTATCTTTGATTTCGATTGTATGTTTACACAATTCAATTGGATTTAGATTTTAGAATCTATATTCAATTAATAATCAGATTAAAAAAAATTATCAGATTCCGATCCAATTAAAATTTAAATCTGATTATTTTATAATATAAATTAATATAATTATCATATGATAAATTAAATATTTCATATTTATTTATATTATTATATATAAGTTAAAAAAGTGATGGGATCATATTGGGCCTGGATTGGATCGACATATAAACGACCAAGTAAGATGGCACTCTCCTGCACCAAGGGCACACTACCCAAGGTGAGATTCTCTTCGCTCTCTTGCTATAAAAACTGCTTTAAGCTTATTTGCAGCTCGGCCTAGTCGACCACTCACTCGCTTGCTCTTTCTGACTTGAGCGTTAGATTGCTTCTCTTCTAAAACCACCTCGCCTCTGAATATTGTGTGCACAAGTCATTGGATCAAAATAGTTCGTCCAATTCATCCGATGCACTCAAATACCATAAAAAAGTTATTATTTTTTATTTTTTAAAATGAAATGGACTCGGATTAAATTGAATTCAAATTGGATCGGAATTTTCAAATACGATTGAATTTTAAATCGGATTTGGATTTTTTCAAACCCGAATCCGATTCGTTTACAGCCCGGATCGGTCGCTTGAGGTTGATATCATAGATCATAAATGCAGTCAATAATAATTTGGGCCACGTTGATTATCAAAGATCATCAATGCAGTCAATAATAATTTAGTCCACGTTGATTATCAAAGATCATAGCTACACAACTTTAAATCCCTGAAATCATAAACGCGTTCACTACTTGCACGTTCGGTAGCCGTTCATCTCACCAACCAGAACAGCCGAGAAAGAAGGTTGATGAAGATTGGTTGCGGGGCCCACCAACTTAACTTGCTATCATTATTGTCTTCTTTCTCTCTCCTACTCATTAAACTCTGAAGTCCAACATACGGCTCTGATTTACTGATCAATTTGATGATATAAAATGGGATCCCCATTAATAAAAGAAGGTTGTAAACACGAGACAGAGTGGGCTATCATGAATGGGTGGACCGTACACTGCACTGCCCACGCCAAATACATTATTTGAACCAGAAAATTTTCTAGTTCTAGGGCCCGGCCCACATATGAAAATATTTCCCTAAACAGTTAATGAAGGTGATGTTTCGAACCGTGGCCATTTTTTAAAAAAATGATGCCACATTGGATCCATATAGTCATTTCAACAAATTCTTATGTATCTCATTATTTGGTTCAATTGATTATTAAAAAGTTAGGCATGCTTCAAAAGTCAGGAATCCACTGATGCATGAAACACCATCGGTAAACCGTTTCTTTTAATGGTTGACTGATGTGTATCCTATGTAGTGTTTACCTGTCAGCACATACATGAAAAACGGTGATGAAAATCACTTTACTAAACAGCATAGTGTTGCTTAATGCCTATATGACAAAAACGTTTTTTTTGTAAAAATAAGCGTTTTTTCTTAAAAATCGATCCCAAAAAATGCCCATGCTTCCAAAACACCATATAAGTTTATGGGTTTGATGGTAGACCCACAAATAGGTGATCATGATAATCATCTGATCTGAATCCGTTCGATCAACTGCCAAGGAGACTGGAGTGTTAAAGTCCACATATAGAAAACCTTGTTTGGTTTGGTATAGAATAACAGAGAAGAGAAATTTGAGTAAAAGTTTTTAAAGTCCATAAAATTCCTTAAGAACCATACAAAAAGTTGAAAATTAAAATTAAGCAACAAGTTAGAATTAAACAGGAAAATCCATACAAAATGCTGAAAAGTTGCTTCTTAGTAATGACGTCGGGGGACAGGGGGGTGGGTAGGGGGGCACAGGACCCATGTATGGGTATGGGGCCCAAATAATTTGCCACCTGTTTCATTTTTGAAGAACCAGGTCCTACAGTTGGTGATTTCTGATGCTCCAAACATGGAACAGGTGGCTAGTTAAGAGTGCCCTAACCTATATGCAAGTCTTCTGTCCCCCAAATTCTAGCTTATCCAAAGTAAAAATAAGTAAGTAAAAAAGAATACATCATGTGGCTTCACCCTTCAAGACATAAATCAGAAAAGTTACAGAAGTCAATGGCCGAAGGGATTTGAAATCCAAACACCAAGAGTCTATGGGCCTTCTGTTAATCATCCCTATTCACTTATTCAAAGATCTAGTCAACCTGCCCTTTTTCCTGCGCAATCCAAGGAAGAAGATAAATAAAATCACTACATTTCATAAATGAAATAATTAAGCACTTTATCCCTATTCAGATTAATATATAACCGATTATAATTTAAAGAAAATTTCTTAAAACTTTATATTTACTGCTTATAGTTGTATTTGTTAGCGTTGTAAGATTAGAATCAGACCGGATCCGATTGTCAGACCATGAAAACCAGAAACCAGGACCGAGAATGATGGTTTTCACAAGTTGATCAGGTTAATTAATCGGGAAAACGGTGACCCGTCGAGCATTTCTATTTTTATTCTGGTCCGAGTCTTACAACATTGTGGTATTTAACTATTTATTGTTTACAAAGGTTAAAAAGGTTTCTTTTTCCTTTGGTAAAAAATGCTATAAGCATTTTAAGATTAGCTTTGAATGGACCCATGAATTTATATAAATTAAAGTTATGCATTAAAAATATCTCTTCATAAATAAAAATTATACTATATATTTATATTTCCGCATCATAGATTTTCTCTTATATTTATACTCTCTTCAAATTGAACCTATAATACAAAATTACAAATACGGAGACGTTTGTGATGCACGGATGCATTACGCTGTCAACACGGTGGGAGGACGGTTTTGTGAGAACTACTCGTGATAACGTTCAAAACAATGAAACAGTATTGTTTGGTATTCATCAATTACAAATTAATAACATAAACAAACGACGAAAATGACAAAGACAACGAAGGCACGTAGAGTGGGGGCCCAGTTAGGCCAACCATTCAACATAATTGATGCTTGAATCTAAACAACCAACGATTCGATCAAAAAAGATCTCAAACGTCAGATAAATCAACTAATTTGGATTATCTAAAGAAGAAGCCGCTCAACAGTGCAGTATTTGTTGGTTGGTTGGAATCCGGATCTCCTGCCCATGAGAATTTTGCTCACGCCTATCCATAATATACCATCCCCGAAAATTGGAAACATCTTCTCCTCTATAATATTATGAAGAGGATAAGATATTCTCTATGTATGACTGTGATTAATGTGGGCAGAATTCACATGGGCAGGAGATCCGGACTGGGTTGATTGTGTCTAAGTCCTCTAGACGAGAGGTCCCGACTATTTTTTTTTTATATAAAAACAAAGAAGAGCTACAGAAGGAGTAGCACGACCCCACGAATCACTCAAGCAGATTAAACCAAGGCTCGAAGGAGGATTATTTTGATTAAAAGAAATATATCTATTATCAGCCAAAAGAGCTTCTCTAGCAATTCAGTCCGCTGCTTGATTCGTCTTTCTGAAAACTTGCCTATATTTCACCATTGACTGAGCTGATCTCTTGACAATAGGCATTCTTTAACAATGTTACTAATGGTCCAAGGTGGATACACTGGACCTTTTAATTAGGAGATGACTAAGCGCAAGTCCCTTTCGATAATAATTACTTAATCCGTAAAGTTCACAGTCAAATTATGGGCCTCCCATGCTGTTCACGCTTCAGCATCTTTGATGGCCGAGGTACCAAGATCGTAGCCTTTGAAGCCCACGATATTTTGCAACTGCTGCAACGGAGCACTCTCCGGGGGGGAAGCTGATAAACATCCAACCATCTCTTATCCACTCTGCTAGCATTGGAAACCTGTAAACAATTACTAAATTCACTTTAGTTTTTGGAGGCATTTTCAACAATAACTTGAGGGGGGAACAGCAGCATTGGAAAATGCCTTATGGTTTCTATTTTCCACAACTGCCATAAGATGTAAATACCAATGTTTTTTAACCGTTGTTGACCTGGATGGTCAAACCGTTTGGCATGGAAAACGTCCAAGCAACCAGTTCCATTTCATCCCTAACCTATTCTTGGGTCAAAAATTGTTGACTTCATCAAAAAACTGCTAACCCGGGCAGTTGAACCGTCAAATCGTTTAATCCGAACAATAGTTCGCAGTTTAAGAAAATCTCAAAGAGGGGAGAAACTGAGAGTCTGAGACACGAATTCAGATCTGAGATCCAGCACACAGAGAGAGAGAGAGAAGAAGAAGAAGAAGAAGAAGTAGAGGAATCGACCTCGAATCTGAGATCCGAGAAATCAGAAAAATCGATCTCTGAGATCCGAGAACTCATATCTCAGATCTCAAATCCGTCATCTACGTCTGTTACCGCCGCCTCGTCGTCGCCAGTGAGCGTCAAATTATCCTCCTCCTCTTCCTTCTTCTTCCCTCCTTCCCTCCTCTTCCTTTTCTTCCATGCTTCCCTCTTTCCTTCATTTCCTTTCTCTCCTTTTCCTTTTTTCCTTTTTTCCTTTCTCCTTACTTTCTTTCTTTCCTTCTTTTTTTCTTTCTCAACCAATAAAAGTCTCTTGACTCTCTTCTCTAGTTCTCCTTTCTCATATAAATATTTGCCCTAATACAACCATCCAAACTGTTCAATCCAAACAATCGAACCGCTAACCCGAAAACTGGTAGCTAGAAAGATTCTATTTCCGGATCATTTTTAAAACCTTGGTAAACACTCTTTTCAAAAACATTATTATAGTTCTTCTTATCGGTCTCATACACCCTAGTCCACCACGACTTCATGTCTGGGTCCGAACCGGCAACCCAATACTTCACACACTTTGTTTCTTCACAATCCCTAAAGATATGCAAGATATCTTCTTCCTCTCCACAGAAGCTACACCCTCCGTCAATGCTAATCCCTTAGCCCTCAAAAGGTTCAGGAATCTACCTTTTAGAATCAGATAAATAAAAATCTTGAATTTAGGTTGATATTTCAGATTCCAAATGAGAGAATTCCAATTAATTACACACTAATCGCGGGTAACAGTCAAGCTACACTTGAGCCTGTAAGCTGTTTTCATTGAAAATTCACCATTAGCATTTAATCTCCAAATGCTAAATGGAAATAGATTCGTAAAACAAGCTGAATGAATCAGGAACCGGCATGCTAATAATTAATAATGGTTCAGCCAATGACCGAGTTGCTATGAAAAGTTGAGCACCCATCACACAACCACTGAACCGGCTGGTCCAACCCCTATACCCACTTAAATGATAGTGGTTCAACTTAAAAAAAAAAAAAAAAGAAAAAAGAAAAAAAAAAGTAGCTGGGTCTTTTACTTTATACTTCAACCTGCTTTGGATTTTTGAAATATTGCTTTAGTGCGCAGTATTACCTGACTCTAATGTGGTGGCAACTTTATATTAAATGGCACGGATTGAACAAATCATCTATTTACAAATTATAGACCAAGGATCAAAATTCCATCATGTATCATGTATCAGGGCATATCAATCGTATTATATTATATCAGGCCTAGCGGCCCTGCCTCAATATGCAAAATATTTAGTATTTTAATATTTTAACATAACAAAGGGGTAGCTTTGCTAAGGCTGGCCCTATAAGTATTTGAAAAAAAAATATATAGAAAAAAAAAATTGTGGACAGTGTTGGTCAAAACTCCAATAAACATATTTTGGTATATTAGAACTAGTATATCGATATTTTAAACCTTTATCTAGATGGTAAAAAAAAAAAAAAAGACCCTAGGAATGATTCTTTTAGAAAAACTTCTTCATCCATAGCTTTAAATTTTATGCTGCAAAAGGGATTGGATTGAATCAAATATAGGCGATCCATTTTGATTCATTTATGTTGTAATTTGAGTCACAACTTATCCATCAGACTTATATAGATATGAATCAAATTCAAATTGCAATTGGGTGTTGAATAAAATTCAAATTGCAAACGGGTGTTGAATAGTATAAACAACTAAAATTGAAAATGATCAAAATATTATATATTATTAAAAAATGAAATAAATTTTACCTAGAATATAAATTTTAAGTATATAAAAGTACATATATTTAAATCAAATTAAATTGAAATAGGATATGAATCTAATCCAATTCCAAATGAATTGAATTTGAATAGTCTCTAATGCGATCGAATTCGGAATCCCAATTCAAATTACGACAATTGAATACTATTTACAGCCCTAAACTACAAATTGATACATAGAAAAATAAGCTGCCCAAAGTGGCTGCTTCCTCAATTCAAATGTCGGTAAGAATTATGATTGAAAACTCATACATGTTGACTCGAAATTGATAAGAGAAATGAAAGTAGGTTTGGTCCACCAACTTGTAGAAGGTTATTTATTGAGGATAGAATATTTGGTCAGAGTCATACTATTGACCTCTTCGAAATTCGAATAGTCTTGTTATATTTAAATTTCACATAAATTTATATAATATTATTGTTATTAATTTACTCGCTTAAACAACTCAAGTGTTACAACTCATGGCTTCGTCCTACTATATTATTATTTATTCAATTTTATTTTGAATTGATGACCGAGTCCCCATCACTTCAGACTTCAGAGTTCAGAGTCAAAGAAAACATGAGCTCTGCGTTTAGAACGAATTAGGTTTAACTATCACGAGAGGGCCCTGCTTCGCAAGATCAGATCTGTTCCTCACACATGGCTTCTCACACCGACCACATACGTACATGTTATTATTCATTGTAAACATCTCACGTACTTATTATTCATGGGAGATGTTCTTAATGCACAGTGGCTGTGCTTGTAAGGCGCCCATGTGTGAAGAGCAGATCTGATCTTCTGTTTCGCAGGGCTATCATTCGATTATTTTAATTAGTTTCAATAAAAAAAATATAAATTTGTGAAGTTTATAATTTTAATTAATCCATTAGTGGGACCTGTGATAGTATGGGCTTTGTTAAAATAATTTAAGGCAAAAAGAGTTAACCGTAAAAGTTGGGTGGACCCAATCCAAACCCAACCCTATTCAATCAAAACTTTTGCATAGATTAGGCTTGAATTTTTAAACTTAGTGCTGGGCTTGGGTCAAAAAGCTTAAGCCTAACTAAACTTAGAGTAGGCTTAGTTTGAGACCTTGGGTACTGATCCGATGCAATCTAAGCCTGCCCAACATTTTATGTTATACATATCTATATATCATCAATCTATTTTACATGAAAATTGAGTTACAAATATTAGGGCTGTTCATAAGAAGGTTCAACCCGACTAAACCGACAAACCCGGACCGATCCAACCCGAGTCGGTCGGGTTTTCATCAGCACGGGTCGGTTTCGGGTTGTGCAAATTCCTAAACCGACTCGAACCAAACTGACTTAGTTCCTAGTTCAAACATGAAGTTTCAAAGCCCATTAGGCCACCTAGTTTTTGAATGGTTGCAAGAAACTTTGGATTAGTGAATAGTGATTAATGAACAACTTTTGTGATTAACTTTTCATTTAAATTTTATCATAGGAGATGGCTGAAATAATGTTCAATTTATGATTATTTTTAAAATTAGCAAGATTTTATCACAGGGATGAACTTAGAATTGAAACCGACTCAAACCGACCAGGTCGGTTTTGCTTAACACTGGGTCGGTTTTGGTTTCTATGTCAGGTAACCCGACCAGGTCGGGTCGATTGGAAAAAACACAGTAAACCGACCCAACCCGACCCGTGAACAGTCCTAACAAATATCAATATACCTAAGTCCAAGCCTAGCCCAAGTAGGGATGGCAAAAGAGTGGGTTCAAGAAGGGTTTTGTAAATTCTAGACTCTATTTGCCTCCTTAAACCTCCCAACCCATACCCATAGCAAAACCTATAGTGGGTTGGATTTTGAGAATCCAAACCCTCTCCGCAAATGAAAATATAAAACCCTCCTCGACCCCACATTCAAGGATAGGGGTGATAAGGTTTAGAACCCACATCTAATTTCCTATAATTTCTTATTATATATAACTAATAAATAACATAATATAAATAAACAACAAAGTTTCCTAATATTTGATTAAGACATAAAAAAAACACATAAATTATCAATTATCCTTTACATCAAAATCAAAATATTATTAAATTCAACACATAGTATACAAAAATTGATATGCTTTTCAATAATATGTGGGTTGGGGATCGGAGGATCAGGTTTAGCCTAGTACCATACCCTACTCATAACTAACGGGTTGTAAAATCACAAAACCTATCCTTTAAGTAAGAATCCGCCCCGTTGGCGTGGGTACCTATCGGATAGGGTAAAAATTGCACATAAGTTGGTAAACTCGAGCTTAACCTTGATTTGGGCCAAACCTAAGCTTGAGTTTTAAGACTTAGGATTGATTTGACCCTTAATCTGACCCAGTCCACCCAAGTTGCACCGTGGCATTCCTAATTGTATTAATTTTTATTTTTTATTACATTTTTTAACCTTTACTAAATTTTTATTTAGTATTAATTTTTATTAATTCAATTTTATTTCGAATTGATGACCCGAGTCCCCATCACATCAGAGACATAGGAAACAAGAGCTCTGCGTTTAGAACGAATTAGGTTTGATGCGGCCTTTGATTTACATAAAAGGCCTAATTAGAAAGTCTTGTTTTAACTATTATAGTTTTGTAGATGTGGGTCCTGAATTCCAAGTCTGCTTATACTATTTCACTTCAATCAATGCCATTTTATTATTTCATGTATAAATAATTGTATATATAAAGATTTCATTTAAGATTTTTTCAATTTCTTGTCTATCTTATTAATTTATTTAACTTTTTCGTTATTTTTTCAATTTTTTTTTTAAATTGTTCTACCGACAGCTAGGCCCGTGGCGTAGCACAGGTCTGACTAGGCTCAAACCACTTGCCATGCTGGTCTTCCCTTTTGAGGGATTCTGGGCCATATAGGCATGGCCCACGTGTTATCACAGTATGACCCACAAAAGTGGACCATGTCAGCCACATTATACCTCTAGAGGTACTCCAACCTACATATTATTGGAAGGCATATAAACTTTATGTATTTAGTGTGGAGTATAATAATATTTTGAAATTTATGTGAAGGATAATTGATAGTTTATGTGTTTTGTTACATGTTATAGTCAAATAATTGGAAATTTTGATCTTATTATTTTATTTATTCATTACTTATATATAACAAGAAATAATAGGAAATTAGATGAAGATTCTAGACCCAACACGTCCCACCCTCAAATGCGAGAAGGGTAGGGTTGGGGAGAGTTTGGACTTTGAAAATCCAACTTGCTATGAGTTTTAGGGAGGGTACAGGTTGGGAGGTTTAGGGAGGTGGTTAGAGTCTAGAATTTACAAAATCCTCTCTGAACCCACCCTGTTAGGTACCTAGTTCCCCCAACCCCAACTTGGCAAGGATGGGGATGGGGAGTGAATTCCTTGCACCGCACTAACCCCAATTTTATTTATATATATATTATATTTGAAAATTTTCTTTTTTCCTTTATTTTAAGTAAATCTATTTTCTAAAAAACTTTTAATTTAAAAATTTTGGGGTGGGGTGGAGGGTCACTTTTATCCAATGTTTTCGAACCTCTGTTGACTCGAACAGTCGGACTGTAAACCATCTAGGCAACCGGTTCCGTTTTACCCCAAACCCATTCTTTGGTAAAAAATCATTGAATTAGTCAATGAACCATTTGACCCGAAGAACAGTTTGTGGTTTATTAAATAAGAGCCAGATTCGAATGAAATGAGAAATCTCTTAGATCTCATATTTGAGATCTAGTGGAGAGAGAGAGAGAGAGAGAGAGAGAGAGAGAGAGATCAGTTGAGGGAGATCTCAAATCTGAGATCTAGAAGACTAAGATCTGGAAGAGAAGACTAAGGTGTCGTTTGATTGCACTTTTTAGATGTCTAAATCTGAAAATGCTATTTTTCAGACCTCACCCCTTGTTTGGTTGTACCTCTTAAACTGAGTCTGAAACTGATTTTCAGATCTGAAAATCATAGACCTTGGGCAGGCTCTTAATGCGCTCAGACGCATTTCAGAGCCGGTTCAATGTCCAAAATATCCTTACAATTTTTCATAAATGACTCGAGTTACCCCTGATACACCCAAACCTAGAAAGCCTAACCATTCAACCACTCTCTCTCCCCTATATATTCTCTCTCTCTCTCTCTCTTTGCCATGTATTCCTGCCACTGCCGCTGCACTCTTCCCCTGTCATCTCTCTCTCTTGCACACGTTCTCTCTCTCCCCGTCTTATAGATTTCCTGAAGAAAATGATACCGCTCGAACAACCTTTGGATATCACCGTTCCGGTCAATCGCAAAGCCAAGGCAGCTCGATGCAGCCCATCTAACTGGGACTTGATAGCCTTGTGGAAGAAGAGGAAGATAAGAAACTAAGGTTTTAGAGCAGAATCACGAGATTCACGGGACCATCTAGCTCGATGCAGCCCATCCATCTCAATGCAAGCCTTGGGTGAAGAAGGATCCATCGGATTCACAAGACCAACCATTAAAGATAGACCTCCATCTCTATGTTGAAGGCCATTCACCAACAGAACCAATCTTTCCTTTCTAAAGGAAAATCAAAACAAACTTTCTAAATCAGATATTCGGAACCCTAGATTCAACCAGATTATTGTAGTCTCTCTCTCTCCCCCCTCCCCTATCTTCCCACCACCATTGTCTTCTCTCTATCTCCCCCTGTCTTCTCTCTCTCTCCCTCCCATGTCTTCCCACCACCACCATTGCCGCTACAACAAGCAGTTGTGGTGGTTCGGTACTTCGGTGAATAATAATAATGCCTCTCATAATTATTTTTATTAATTATTTTTATATTTTTATTAAACATTAATTATTTTTTTATTGAATTTACTTGTGTTATTTATTAATTTTTTATTATTTCATTAATTTTTAAAAATTATTTTAATTTTTATTTGTATAAATTATTAATTATTTTAATATGTTTATAATGATTAATTATTTTTTATTTTAATCATTTTATTTATTAATTAATAATTATTAATTTATTGTTTTCTATTTGTATTGTTTCAGTATTATTTCGAGGTTGAAAATTATTTTTTATGAGATAATGTAAATTGAACTCAACATTTCTAAATTGTATGTTTTAGGGGTAAAATTGTAAAATCAGTAAATTTTAGATGGTAAAGGGTTGATCCAACACAAACAAACTTATAGATTAAGATCCTCTAAAAAGTAAAGCAACTATGCCTCTTTTCAGATTTCAAACAAATTTAATATCTTTTCAACTTTGCATATCTGAATTTTCAGATTTCAAACTCCACCTAAGAGTCTAGATGACAGATCTGAGAAAGAGAGATCTGAGACTGAGAGAAATCTCAGATCTAACATCGTCGCTACTGTAGTTCGCCGTCGTCATCGCCATCAACGCTACAACCAACCTCCTCCTCCTCATCATCATTCTTCTTCTTCTTCTTCTTCTTCTTCTTCTTCTCTCTCTCTCTCTCTCTCTCTCTCATCCATCGGCAGTCTCTCATTCTCAAACAGTGAAACCCTTTTTCTTTTCTATTTATATGCATCTTACTCTAATATTCCAATCTAATGGGTAAGATGACATATCACCATTTATAATATTTAAATTGTTCAAACCGTTTGGCCCGGATGGTCAAACTGCTGACCCGGAAACCGGTAGCCAAAACGGTTTCATTTTCGAATCAGTTTTTAAAACCTTTCTTTTATCCCTAGTGGGAATTGGGGTCAGGGATAGGAATTTGTTTCAAACTAAGAGTTATAGATGGGAGAGATGGCCCCCACCCCAAACCTGCTCCCTTGCCATTCCTACCTAACTTCGGTGGGGCAACCAAGTACCTTGAACTTTCAAAAATCTGTCATACAAAGTCCTGTTAATTAACATTACAATGAGTGGTAAAATTACTAAACTGCCCATTTTAATTAAATTCCTTTTCATGCAGTCCTAATAATGAATTTGCTGAGCTGGTTTTGAAGAATGGTCAGATTTTAATGAGGATTACTTTGGTAGAACTCAAAAGAGGCTGGGGTTTTGAGTTTTGAAAGTTTAGGGCACTTGGTTATTGCAATTGAAGGTTGAGGCCCTTAACTATTACTATCTCCAAAGTACAAGTACCTATATATAATTTTCTAAAAAGTTAAAAACCCATTTTTTTATTTGAAATTGGGGTGATGATCCTTTTGACCCTCTCAATTCCGGCATGTTATGGTTGAATCCAATTAAATTAATTTTAAGGAAAATTTTCAATTAGTATCCTATACTTTGGGTCTAGCCACTTTGGCCCCCAAACTTTAAAATGCGACAATTCAATACCCGAACTTTCAAAACATGACAATCCAGTACCTATCTGTTAATCAGCCGTTAAGTGGCATTTAAAAAAGATAAAAATACCCTTTGAGTGTCATCTAATTTTCTTTATCAACCATCCAAACATTGACAAAAAAAAAATTAACATCTCAAATCCTTGCCTCTTCTATTCAAGAAAGTTGGGGTCACCAGAATGCCCACTCAAACATGACCCTAACTTTCTTGAATGGAAAAGGCAAAGATTTGGGATTATTAAATTTTTGTCAATGTTTAGATGGTTGATAAAGAAAATTAAATTAAATAGCACTTGAAGGACATTTGTTTTTTTTTTTTCAAATGCCACTTAACAACTAGTTAACGATAGGTACTGGATTGTCACATTTTAAAAGTTTGGATATTGAATTGTTGCATTTTAAAGTTTGGGGACCAAAGTGGCACTAGACGCAAAGTATAGGTACTAATTGGAAATTTTTCCTTAATTTTATTTGTTAATATTCAATCTAGAATCTTAGGGACCATTTGATTCACAATCAATATCCAAACTGGAATCAGAATTAATGGTTTATTCCCCTTGGGAGGGGGGGAGAATGACCATACCTTCAAATGGGGGAATGGCATTCACCAGGAATGGGAATCAAATTCTAGTTCTGTCCAATCAAACGGTTGGAACCAAACTGATTCTGATTCTAAACCCCAATTCCTACAAACCAAATAGACCCTTATTCCTTTTGAAATTTGTGGGATGCAAACATGAACAGTCAATGTTGGGTTCAACTAGATACTGGGAAATCAGAAAAACTTATGGCCAATCAACTGATATGATAACAGAGGTGACCAAAGCAAGTGGTATACATCAGAGTCCAGATCTGCTTCTCAGACCGACCTCACAGTATGTCCTGGCCAAATATTGGGAACATCTTCCATACTTGTATTTATTATTCATAGAAAGATATTCCTAATATATGGTGGGAATGGCAGTGATATCAGTGTGAGAAGAGTTCTATGAGGAGCAGATCCCAATTATACAATAAAGTTCCATGATGTTTTGATTGGTCAAAACTCTTCTAATAGAATGTCTTTCCAGTATCTTAGATTGTCAAAGTTTTATGGGTTTTTGTCCATAGAGAAGTTGGAATAAATCAGTACAAGGCTCATTCGAACAACCTTTATAACCTTACATTGGGAATATCTTCTCGTGAAGCCGATCTCGTCTGGAAATAAATCTAACGGGTCACCGATTACTTGGTGTTCCCTAGTTTGACGGGGGCAAATTTAGAATAAAAGAGTCGGAAAGGGGTCCATAAACTTACTTTACAATTAGTCAAACCGACATATAAGCATTTAAATTTTCATAGTATGTCTGTCAAGTCAAATACAAGGCGAGCCGCCGAGCCAGCTTACTTCAAATTGGCTGAATTGTCGAATATGGATGCATGTGCTGAGTCATTCCTTTCTCTCTTTTTACGTGGCAAAATTGAGTTTCTACCTCTCGAATTCGAATCTATTCTTCACAGAGCGCGTCTCATATGACCTCACAGCACGTTACAGCCGTACATTGAAAACATCTCTCTCCGCCTATAAAAATTTTCAATTGCGAAAATGTTCTAATTGAAACGAACTGTTAGGTCAATGTGAGGCGCGATATGTGAGGAACATATCCGAACTCTTTTCTTACCACGTGCATTTGAAAACATTAAATAAAAGCTTGTACTTTTCTCCTTCAAATGGCCGGATGGAAATTTTTTTTCAGACTGAAAGTCAAGTTTTAATGGTTACAACAATTATTAAGCGGAAGGATTTTCTTAGGTGGAGGTGTAAAGCGGATCGTGTTGAGCTGTTACGAGCCGTGCCACCTTCTCCGGTGAAAAGTTTGGGGGTCGGCCCAGCATACCCCACGGCCCAAGTTTGGGGGTCGGGCCAGGCCATGGGCTTGGACTATGTCGGACTGGGTCACAGGGCCGGCCTTAGGCATGGGTCGAATCGGGCTAGATTGGTTTTTTGACTCTTTTTGTTTTTTTTTTAATTTTTTGATTTCTTTTCTAAGTAAAAGTGTAAAACTAAAACATTTAACTTTCCTTTGAGCTTTAGGAACTATTTGAAAAATTAAAAAATGAGAAATTTGACACATAAATGAAAAAAAAATACTTAACCAAATAAAAATGCTAGAATAATAAATTGGAAGAAAAATATGAATTTTATTTCATTTAAATCTGACACATAAATGAAAAAAAATACTTAACCAAATAAGAATGCTAGAACAACAAATTGAAAGAAAAATAGGAATTTGATTTCATTTAAATTTGAATAATACAAATTACAAAGCATATAATGGTTGGATACTTTGATGAATGAAATATGAAAATGGAACAAATTAATAAAATATAAAAAATACAACATAGTTACTAATTGAAAATACAAAATTACATTGTTAAAAAAATAGCAAATAAATTAAATAAAATTAAAACAAAATTTACAATAATTTGAAAAAAATAAAAAAAATTCTTTGCACTATCAACTATTGTTCATGAGTCATGACTTTCATCATCTACTTCAAGTGAAATATTGGGTGTAGTGTCATGCCCTCCTTCGTCTTGTAATCTATCTTCAGCGTCTAGTTAATCATTAAAGCAGATGCACATCTTTATACTTTTATCATTCATGCAGTTTCTCTTGTTGTCCAACATCCTAGTATCTGCACTAAAACAAGACTCTGATGGAATTGTAGACACCAAAGGGATTAGTAGATCACGTGCCATTGCGGCGAGAACTGAATAATTTTTTGAATGTTACTCTACTAAGTTAAAATATCAAAATTATTTGTTCCCCCACCTAAAGTAGAAAAATTTGCTTGTAAATAAAAATTAAGTTCAACAAATGAATTTGTTGTAGAAGTAGTAGATTTATGCCTTTTACTTATTAAATAAAAATGTTTTTCTCTTCTACTACTGGGCCCAAGTTCAAAAGTAGAAGATGTTGTACAAGTTGTATAATTATTTCCTATTATTTCATATTCATATGAGCTGTACATTTCAAATAATAAAAATTATTAATTTCTTCTTTTTATTTCTAATTTCAATATTCATATTTTTACAATATGTTTTAAGTAAAATATGTAAACCATCTTTCCTAATCCTAGGATCTAATATTGTATCTAAACAATAAATAGGAGAAATGTTCTTTCAATATTTTTTTAATTTATTTTCCATTATTTTCACAATACTTTTAAATTGAGGATTATTTCTATATTTTGCAAAACAATCACTAATCACTATTAATTGATAAGGTAAATTACAACTAGTTGGATGATAAATACCCAATAATTCATTATTTGCATCATAAATTTTTTTAAAAAAATCTCTTATACAAACTACCATTTCCCAGTCTTTCTCAAATATAATATCATTAGGCATTTTTGCATTATAAAAATTGGTAAGAATTTATTTATGAAAAATACAACTTTCTAACATAGCATAGGTAGAATTCCATCTATGTTTAACATCTAATATATAATGTTTATATTTTAAATCATAATTTTGACATAAATATTTAAACTCTTGTTTTCTAGCTCTAGAACTTTTAATAAATATAATACAATTTCTAATTTTAGAAATAGGAGTAGAAATAATATTTAAAGCATCCTTAATACATAAATTTAAGATGTGACATGCACATCTGATATGAAATAATTTACCATTTAAACATGGTTTAAATTTAGATTTTAAAATATTTATTGAAGAATCATTATTATTAGCATTTTCAAAACTAATAGAAAATAATTTATTCTCAATTCCATAAGAATGTAAAGCATTTAAAATGCTTGCAGCAACAGTTGGGCCAGTATGTGGCCATTCAAGCCTAGTAAAACTTAAAATTCTTTTATTTAAAAGTCAATTTGCATTAATAAAATGACTGGTAACACAAATATATTTATGTTAAATTTAGAAGTCCAAACATCATAAATAATTGCAATTTTAGAATTAATATTTGATAACAAATAAATTAAATTTTGTTTATATGAATAAAAAATTTTTAAAGCATCTGATCTAATAGTATTCCTATAAACTTTTTTATATTCTGGATTTATAAAATTACGTAACCATTTTTCAAGTTTAGTATCTTCAGCTAACAGAAATGGTTGTTCTGCATGTACAATGTATTTTGCTAATTCTTGTCTCATTTTTTCTTGATAATATTTAAATGTATCAAACCCCCCTCCCAATTTGTGTTTGTGTTGTTTCTCTCCCTTCTTCTTCTTCTTATTCTTCTTCTTTTTCATGTATGAGTAGATGTTTACTCAAATGACCAATACCACCCTTGCTATAATAGTTAAAGTCTTTTCTACATTTTTGGCAAACTACTCTTTTTCCCTTTCTCTCAACATCCTCTACTTTAAATATTTTTCAAACTGGGCTACTCAACTTAGAGGCCCTATTTTTCTTTCCCCTAGTATCATTACCAGGGGTGAAAGTTCCAACAATATCAATAGCATCCATATCAATGCTAACACTATCATGATGTGACTGAATATCGTCAACAGTGAACATGTTAGGGAATTGGTTTTGGGAAGAGCCGACAATTTTATTTAAATTCTAAAAAAATTAAAATTAATTTAATCGAAATTCCCGAATTGGCAGTTCAGAATCCCAACTTGATTTCAATGATCAAAGCCTTTCAAAGTCCAAGCCTCCCAAATTGCTAACTTGAGATATTTGAGTTGGTTGAGCAAGCCTTCTTCTTGTTGAAACTTTAATAAAGTTGAGAATTAGAGAATCAGACAATCAGCCAATCAGAATTCACTCGTATTGCAGAGAATGTATGAGAGAGAGAGTAAGAAGAGATTAAGAGAATTGTTGAATTGTTGTGATGAGAATGGTGGAAGATAGGGTTGTTTATAGGAATTGAAAATAATTCAATTGCCCAAAATACCCTAAAAACTAGTTGTTTTTTATTTGTTGGAATAGGTATTTTGGTCATTGTAAAGTTATTTATAACTTTACTCAAAATGTCCCTCTAAACTAGCTGTTATATAACTGTTAGGGGGGCATTTGTGTCATTTTTTCTCCCCCCATAACCAAAATACATAAATACCCCCCTATATAGTTGTTTATAGCTGTTAGGGGGTATTTATGTAAAAAACCCCCAAAAAGCTGAAACTAGCCATTGGGGGAGGGGGGGGGAGGGGGGTCCCCAATGGCTAGTTCTCAGATGGGCCGAGTGCACCCACTACGGGCCGTGCTGTGTCATGCCGGCCCATGGACTTTGAACCTAGGCCAGTACAGAACCATCTTGTCGGGCCTAGCATGGCCGTCGTGCCCTTGCCTGAACTTGCCATATCATCCTTATATATGGTTGGATATCTTTACTGTGCAACTGTTGTTGCAAGTTTTAGAATCAATCGTGAAAACATTACAAGTAAATTCAAACAACGCATGGGATTTAATGTAAATTTGGTTAAAATTGCGTTGATAAATTTGGGATTTTACTCACTTTGGGTTCAGTCAAAGGTCTACTATATTCAGAGTCGGGACCGGCCAACAAAAATCCTTTCTACTTGTTGGACTGTGAAGGAAGAGATTTTTGTTGGAAATAGACAAAGGGTTGGTGCTTAATCTAATCCGGTCCATTTGTTACTGAATTGCTCTTCACACCTTAAAGCACTTGAAGCCGTACATAATGAATATCTCTTGTATTTATATGTTTGTCATGTATTCAATCTACAGTTGCAATGTGTTGTGAGTTGCAAATCTAAATTCTTAATTTATATTCTTGCTTTACTAGAGAAAATTAAAAGGGGTTCAAAGAGACTCAATAGAAAGGTATCATTAGAGAGTAATGATATATTTTATTAGATAAAATTAAGACTTAAAAGATGGTTTTTATTGTGTCTTCTCATAATTTTAATAATTTAGGCTATGTTTAGTTTGAAGGAAAAGGTAGGGAAAGGTCGAAAAACCTATACAAGGTTTGTAAAGATTTCCCTAACTTTCCCTTCTTCTCTCTACTTTTTTCTTTAAACTAAATATAACATTAATTTAAAAATAAATAAATACGTGTGAGAAATAAGAGGACAAGGAGGTCAGCCTGAGCATCGTGGTGAGGGAACTCTTTTGATACCTCTTTGTTTGGCAATAATCAATTTTGTTAAAATATTATCTTCTAAAATATTATTTTGGCAATAATTGGAATTGAAATAGAAATCCCCTAGTATTAAAATCATAATAGCGTATTCCCCCATTTGGTTCAGACGGGAATTGGAATTGGGTTTCGTAAGATATACACAATTCCCAAGGATGGTAGATGTCAGTAGGGGTGCAAACGGATCGAATTTGAATCGGATCAGGCAATATTCGAATTTGAATCTGATTAGAAAATCCGATATCCAAATTTGATTTGATATTCGATAGATTTTGAAAATTAATATCCAAATTCGAATCCGATTAAATATTCGAATATTTGATTCGATTCGAATTCAATTAATTAATTATTTTATATAATTGATAAATATATAAAATAAATATTTTATTAATATAAAGTATATAAATTATTTATATAACTTAATTATTATATATAAATTATATAAAATATTTTATATATTATATATAAGAATTAAATAATCGGTCGAATTAGGATATTTATCGAATCGAATCAGGTCATACCCGAATTCGATCGATTAGATATTCGAATTATCCGAATTCGATTCGATTATGTTGAATATTGAATTTAAAATCGAATTTTCAAATACCGTTGACGCCCCTAGATGCGGGGGTAAAGACAAATAGGATTTGGGGGTTCTTAAGTCACTTGTTTTCTTTTTTTTTTTTCTCTTGTCCAACTGAAATGAGATTCTCATTCCCAAGGAGAGGTTGGAATGATCATTCCCTATAATGAGAGGGAATAATTATTTATAGTAATATCAAATACAATATGATAGTAAAAGTTATTATATAATTTATTTTAATTGTAAAATTAAAATTCTAAATTAGGAGGGAAATCAAATGTAAAGCTATAGCACAAAAGGCCAAGTCTTTTGGAGATAGGCCTATTTGGTGGAACTCTGCCCTGAATTGGCTTGACCGCTTGAACCTTATCTTTGTAATTTTTCTAGTTAATATAAAATTTTATTTATTTATTTATTGAAAAGAAGAATATAAGCAAAAATCTATATTATACAAAGTGGATATTTGCCTTGGGTTCCATGTAGTTTACAAAAATTAAATTCAAATACCATGTATCGTGTATATCTAATACTTGTTTTCACACGTGCATACATTATTTTAACTCTATCTATACTATATAAAGTGAATATTTACTTTGGATTCTATACAAAATATAAAAATTAAATCCAAATATCATATATATCACATATTATTAATACTTATTTGTTCTCTTACATTAGTACTATATAAAGTGGATACTTGCATTGGGTTTTGATGCAGCGCAATCTGGGCACTCCTATTTGGCGGACGCTTGGCTCCTAGCTGGCGACAGACGGTACCTGAGAAGAGGAAGGTGAAGGATTCCTGGGGAGTTCGCCCGATGGGAATACTCTGATACTTAAGTTAGAACACTCGAGAGAGCTGTTAAGGATGCAAAGCGCCGTCTGTGGGAACGTTTCAAAAAGCCTTCCTCTAATCTCTGCAACTTTCTCTAAGAACCCAACATTCATGGCTTCCTTTAGCAATGCCGGACGAGGTGCCGACTAGAACGCTTTCGGGGAACAACCTCAGCTCCCCACTGTTTGCATTGGACAGTTCACCGTCCCCCTCTCTATGGACAGAGTTCCCAGTTTGAACGTGCCTCACACAGTGGCATCTATGAACGCTCCACTCCCTTCCACGGCTGGAGCAACCTTTACTGAACCTTCCGTTGTTCCCCCAGTGAGCAACCAAAACCAGCTCGAAGACCTAGTGCAGTGCAGGCGAGCCATGCAAGCTCAAATGCAACAGTTCCAGCAGTTTCAACTCTACCAACAGGAAGTGCTGCATCAAGTTTCTCAGTACCAGTACCAACAGCAGTTCCCTTCACTGCCTCAGGCCCAGCAACCGCTTCCCCCTCGGCATCCAGCCACGAAGCAATCCAATCCCTCCCACCGGAGCGAACGTCCTCGCCGGGGAGAGGTCTCTCAAACCTAGAATCCTTCCAAGAGCCAAGCCTCATTCCACGGCAAGAAGGAGAGACCAGTCACCCCTACCTCGCAGCCCACAGGCAGGTCAGGGGCTTCCCAGTCGGTCAAGCCCACATCGCCTCAGCACTCTCAATTCGAGCTCCCGCTCGTAGAAAACCAGTTTGAGGTCCTAGCCACATATTACAAGCAGGACCCTTCGATTCATAGCTATCATTAGCGGTCCGAGCCCATCGAGTTCGGTAATACTAAAGCAAGCAGCACCAACGCCGAGCCGACGAAGCAGAAGTAGAGGCGCCAACGAGCTCGCCGAACTGCTACCCGCGTCCTACTCGAGATCAAGGGTAAGGAGGAGGTAAGCTCAGATGAAGTCAAAACTACTCCTCTCCTTTCAGTTCCTTCTCCTCTGTCGTCAGAACTTCTTGCGGTCCCTATGCCAAAGGACTTCAAGCTTCCTCCCCTGGATAAGTACGATGGATCATTCAATCCGAATGACCATGTGGATGCCTTCTAGTCCCATATGCACCTGGCAAGGGCCAATGAATCCTGTATGTGCGTGGCTTTCTCCACCACCTTCAAAGGGGTGGCCCGCACAAGGTACCGAAATCTCGCGCCTGGATCAATAAGAAGCTGGGCGTAGTTCGTGCAAGTCTTCATCTCCCACTTTGTCACTAGCAAGAGGTGCCTAAGAACTCAGGAGAGCCTCCTTGGCATAGTCCAGAAGGAAGGGGAGTCCATTCAGAGTTTTATCAAGCAGTTCAATGACGCTTGTTTGCAAATACCCGACCTAGACCCCGCAGTTCGGCTCACCGCAGCCAAGCAAGGCACTACCCACAAAGAATTCAAGTGGCATGTGGTTGTTAATCAGCCCAAGACTGTGACCGAGTTCCTCAAGCTCGCGGATCAGTTTATAGGGACGGAGGAGGAGATCAATCAGAAAGGTGAACAGGCCCTCGAGAAAAGAAAAAGGGAAATAGAGCCCTCAACTCAGGGTGATAGCAAGAAGAAGAAGGACCAAGCTCGGGGGGCAAGGCCGAGTCAGCCTTTCCGAGCTCCAGCAACCGAAAGAACGGACTACACGCCCCTGAACGCGAAGCGGGCCGAGATCCTTATGGCGATCAAAGACACCCCGTATGTGAAGTGGCCACCTCGGCTAAAGGCAGATCCTAGTGTAAGAAATAAAAATTTGTATTGTAATTTCCATAAAAACCACGGTCATAGCACTGGAAATTGTAAAAACCTCCGCGACGAGATAGAGGAGCTCATCCGTCGCGGATACCTGAGAAATTTTGTACAAAATAATAATAATAATAAAGTAGGTTGGCAAGGGGAGCAGAGTAGAGATGCTCCCGAATCCAGTAGGCAGGCAGAGCAACCGCAAAGGCAGCCCCCGGAAGAGAGACCAGTTCGGGGGACTATCAACGTGATCGTCGGAGGTTCGATTGTCACGGACTACTGTACCACAGCTGCAGCTCGGACATTAGCTCGCAAGGCTGCCAGGGAAGAACAAAATCCCTCGAAGCGGCCAAGGACGGAAGATCCGATCTTCTTCACAGAGGACGACACGCGCGGGGTCCACTACCCCCATGATGACGTGCTCGTCATAAAGATAAAGATTAATGACTTTGAAGTCAGGTGTGTTCTCATCGACTCCGGTAGCTAGGCAGATATCCTCTTCAAAGCAGCATTCGACCAGCTCCAGCTCCAAAAAGTGACCTGAAGCCCGCTAATACTCCTCTGGTAGGCTTCAGCGGAGAGGAAGTCAGGCCCCTGGGAAGGATTACAGTACCTGTGAAAGTCGGCACCTGGCCTAGCATTGTGAGGCTCAACCACGACTTCTTAGTGGTCGCAACCCCCTCCCCGTACAATGCCATCGTAGGTCGGCCGATCACCCATGCCCTACGTATAGTGGTCTCCACTTACTATTTGGCAATGAAGTTCCCCACGGACTTCGGAATTGGGATAACGCGAGGTAACCAACTTGAGTCTCGCATGTGCTACGTCACCGCCCTCAAAGGAAAAACCAAGGTGGCCGACAACCTCGAGCTGGAGCGACCTAAGGAGCAGTGTGAGGAGCGACTGCACCCATAGAAGAGACTGTCGCCATTCCGGTGTCGACAGAGGACCTAGCTCGGACACTTTAGATTGGCGCTTCTATTGAGGAGCCTCTGCGATCTCAACTGTTAGGCCCGTTAGACAGAAGAAACGCAACTTAGCCCCAGAGCAATGGAGGGCAGTCGACGAGGAGGTCGGGAAGCTCCTCGCAGCCAACTTTATCAGGGAAGTCCATTACCCGAGCTGGGTGGCCAACCCCGTTCTGGTAAAAAAGGCTAACGGTAAATATCGCATGTGCTTCGACTACACCGACCTGAACCGAGCTTGCCCAATGGACTGCTTCCCACTCCCCAGGATCGACCGTCTGGTGGACGCCACCTCAGGGCATGAGTTGCTGAGCTTCCTAAATGCCTATTCGACCTACAACCAGATTAGGATGGACCCAGCTGATGAAGAAAAGACTGTCTTCATAACCGAGCTCAGCCTGTACTGTTACAAGGTCATGCCCTTTGGACTAAAGAATGCCGGGGCAACCTTTCAGAGACTTGTAAATAAATTGTTTGAGCCATTGATTGGCAGAAAAATAGAAAGCTATGTAGATGACATGGTCGTCAAAACCCAATTTTTGCATGATTTAATACAAGACTTGCATTCAATTTTTGAAATTTTGCGTAAATTTAACATGAAATTGAACCCCAATAAGTGTGTCTTCGGTGTCACCTCGGGTAAATTCCTGGGGTACATCGTTAACCGGCACGACATTGAGGCAAACCCGGATAAAATAAAGGCCATCCTAGACATGAGACCACCCCTGAAACTGAAGGAGGTTCAGAGGCTAAATGGCCGAATAGCTGCTTTGAGCCGCTTCATGTCCAAGTCGGCAGACCGCTGCCTGCCTTTCTTTAAGGCAATTAAAAGCAAAGGTTTTGAATGGACCGAAGAGTGCCAGCTCGCGTTCGACGAGCTCAAAAAGTACCTCGCTAGTATATCGGTCTTAACCCGGCCCGAGGAGGGCGATGTTTTAGAGATGTACCTCTCGGCAAGTGACGAGGTGGTCAGCTCGATACTGATAAAAGAGGTAGATCGGGTCCAACGACCTATCTACTATGTTAGTAAAGTATTGTAGGGAGCAGAGACGAGATATCCGGAGATATAAAAGTTAGCCTATGCACTAGTTATTGCAGCCCGGAAGCTCCGTCTGTACTTCCAAGCTCACACTGTCATCGTCCTCACCAACAAACCTCTACTCAAGCCCGAGGTCTCCGGTAGACTGACGAAGTGGGCCGTTGAGCTCAGTAAGTACGACCTCCAATACAAGCTGCGAATTGCTATCAAGGCCCAAGCCTTGGCAGACTTCGTCGCGGAATGCACTTTCAGCTCCGAAGTTGCCAGGCCGATCGAGCACGGGGCCCCCAGCTCGGGCGAGCCCAAAGTTCCTAGGCCGGTTGAGCTCGAGCACCGTGAGGTAGCAACCAGTGTGGCATCTCTCCTAGTTAGGCCAAGTGCAAACTGGGATGAGGAGCCCTGGATCTTTCACGTAGATGGCTCGTCAAACCAGTAGGGCAGCGGAGCCAAAATCGTTCTGTACAGCCCAAGCGGCACAAAACTGGAGTACGCACTACGCTTCAAGTTCGCGGCATCCAACAATGAAGCAGAGTACGAGGCATTAATAGCTAGGTTGGCTCTAGCCAAGGAAGTGAAAGCCAAGCATATCGTCACCTGTAGTGATTCCCAGCTCGTGGTCAATCAAGTCACAAGCAAATACGAAGCTCGCGAACCAACCATGATCGCCTACTTAGCCAAAGTACGAGAGGCTCTGCTCAACTTCCAGTCACACTTCATCAAGCAAATCCCGAGATCAAAGAACGTTGAGGCCGACGCCCTGTCCCGGTTAGCCAGCACCAGTGATAATACCATGAGAACCGTGTACATAGAGAATCTGCCTCGGCCTAGCATTCTCGGGGGGGCAGAGGCAGTCGCTCTTGTCGTTCAAGCATAGCCAAGATGGATTGATCCGCTCGCGAGCTCCCTGCTACACGGGACCCTCCCTGCAGACCGCAATGCCGCCAGAAGGGTAGAGCGTCACGCAGCCAAATACATCATAATAGACGAACAGCTGTACCGAAGATCTTACACGCTCCCCTACCTGTGCTGCTTGCGACCTTCCGAAGCCTAACTCATGCTCCGCGACACTCATGAGGGCCTGTGTGGCAAACACTTGGGGGGCAGGGCCCTCGCCCAAAAAGCGCTATGACAGGGGTACTACTGGCCAACAATGAAAGTAGATGCGATCGAGCTCGTCAGAAAGTGTGACAAGTGCCAGAAGCATGCCAATATCCACCATCAACCTGCCACCGACCTGAAGTATCTCACCAGCCCGTGGCCTTTCACACAGTGGGGGATCGATATACTTGGACCGTTTCCCCCAGCGACAGGCCAAAGGAGGTTCTTAGTGGTAGCAGTTGATTATTTCACTAAGTGGGTAGAAGTTGAACCTCTCGTAACAATCACAGCTCGGAACGTGCAGAACTTCTTTTGGAAAAGTATAGTGTGCCGCTTCGGGTTACCTCGGGTACTGACCTCTGACAATGGTAAGTAGTTCGAGGACATTAAATTTCAGAACTGATGCCAAGACATGGGAATTCGATAGAACTTTACCTCAGTCGCACACGCTCAAGCAAACGGCCAAGCGGAAGTCACGAATAGAGCTATCCTCCACGGACTGAAGGCATGCCTGGACCAAACTAAAGGACTATGGGCAGACGAGCTACATAGTGTTCTATGGGCTTATCGGACCACAGTGAAGACCGCTACAGGCGAGACTCCCTTCAACCTCACCTACGACACTGAAGCAGTCATCCCAGCCGAGATCGAGGTTTCCTCGCTACGATTAGAAGCGTTTGATGACAAGGCAAACGAAGACGAGTTACGCACCAACCTTGACCTACTTGACGAAGTAAGGGACCTCGCATATATTAGGACCGCGGCCTACCAACAGAGAGTAGCTCGGTACTATAACGCCAGGGTCAAGAAGCGGAACCTCCACGTCGGCAACCTGGTCCTTCGTAAAGTTATGGTGCCTGAGCCCAGTATTGGTAAGCTCGGGCCAAATTGGGAAGGACCCTACCGAGTAAAGCGGGTGCTCGGGGAAGGAACATACGAGCTCGAAACCCTAGAAGGGAAACAAGTACATCGGGCATGGAATATTGTCAACTTAAAGCAATATTACCTATAAACTACTGACTAGACCACGAGTCACTCTCAGAGCCTAAGGGCCAAAATGCCGAGCTAACGAAGACTTTGGCGCAATAAGACCTAATCACCTCCATGGCATGGGCGAAATCTAAGAGTAGACTATAAGTCACTCCCTCAGCCTAAGGACCAAAATGTCGAGCTAACGAAGACCTCAACGCAATAAGACCCAGTCGCCCCCATGGCATGGGTGAACTCCAAGAGTGGATTATAAGTCACTCCCTCAACCTAAGGGCTAAAACGCTGAGCTAACTAAGACCTCGGCACTGTGAAAGACCTAATTGTTTCATCGGCAAAGGCTAAGTATTAATACCGAAGGCATAGACAGCTCGGGCATGAACCCTATGAAGCGTAGCTCACCTCGGTATACTAGTTGAACCTGATAAGGGACAACCTATGCCAACTTAACCCATGTGCATACAACTCAGGCTTACTATGATAACCACCTCAGGGTATACCATAATGCTACCCCAAGTATGGAGGAACAGCTCGGGGTAACAACTACCGAAAGATCCTACTTCCTGTATGTAGCTCTAACAGCTCGAGTAAAGTCGCTTTGGCAAAAAGTAAAGAGCACACAACACTTAGCAGGAAAAAATAAAAACTACTAGTACTTATAAATAAAAAAAAAACTGGGCCAAACAGCCCGAGAAAAGTTCATCAGAAAACAAATAAAAAACAGGGCCTAACAGCCCGAGAGAGTTCATCAAAAGATGAAATATATAAAACCAAGTTCAGACACTTGGGAACAACCACTTCAAAATACATCCAAGAAGAAAGAAAAACAAGAGCAACCAGCCTCAAGGATCCGCCACCTCCACATCCTCGTCGTCCTCCGGAGAGTCAGGTTCCTCCTCCTCCGTCAAGTCCGCCGTCTCTGGATCTAGACCCTTCATCGTTATGCCCTCAAGGTTGAGCCCGAAGAACTTCTTCCGGACCAACCAGTGACAGAATTTGAATCCAGAACGGTAGAAGCTCGAGTCATACTCCACCTGGAGGTCGTGGTACTCCTGGGAGTCCTTGAAGTCCCACACCGCCTTAGCTCACTTAGCCTCCACCATGGCGTCAAAGTTTCGAGTCCGATCTTGAAACATGGACTCCAAGTCCTGGACCTGCTAGAGAAGGAGCTCCCTCTCCACTATCACCCTCAACTAATCCTCCTGGTAGCGAGCGCTCTCCTCGGACAGTCGGGCGATATGTGCTTCCTGGTCCCGGACGAGCAGCTCCTGGGCCTCGCTCCCCTTTCGAGCTTGAAGGACTTCACCTCGGGCTCGGTCGAGCTTGCCCTGGAGCTTCTGCATGGTTGACCTCTGAGCGAGAGCGTCGCCGGAGTGAATGTTGATCTGGAGGGCCATGGCGTGAATGGCGGAGTTCACCTGCCAGCAAAAGGCCGAGGTCAAAAAAGAAAAAAGAAGGAGAAGAAGGGAAAAGAAGAAAAAAGTAGCCAATTACCACCATGCAGTGAGCGGAGGCTAGCCTGGCGAGCTGCTTGGGGTCCATCCCTCCCCAGCTGGTGACCTCCTCGTGGGTGACCGCCTTCTGGCTCCTTCGCGAAGCCACGGTGAAGTCGGCAACGCTTTCCCACTCTCTGGTAGGGAACCGCAGGAAGGCGAAGGGGTGGAACTGCTCAGGCGGAGGGTACTGCCCTTGCGCCGGGACCTCACATTCTTCTGCGCCACCTTTCATGGTTACTCCCACGAACGGGACCGGTGGGACCTCAGGCGGTGGTGGAACGAAGGCTAGATCAGCAGCCTCGAACTCAGCACTCCCGGAAATGGAAGCTTGGTCAGGGCGCGACCTCTTCGCCCTACGCTTTTGGTTGCTTGACAGAAGGCGACGCGCATCTACACCAAACATGTTGGCTGCCAAAAATCACAAGGCATTAGTCCAGCAAAAAAAAGAATTCACAAAGCATTGCACGACCTAAAAGGCAACCTACCGTGGATCAGGTCGGCCTGCGCGAGCTTGTCCTCGGTCAAGTAGTCCGACCAATGGAAGCCAACCGCTGCCCAGGATTGCAGCATTTCCCGAACTTTTGGATCCAAGTCAACACCCGAATCCTGGATGGCGGCCCTCCAGTGGGTTGGGAAGGGCCACCCTTCGGGGTTGCAAACTACAAAATAGTTCCGCTTCCAGGCCGGCATCCTGTTCGGCTGCTCGTGCAGGAGCTTGAAGCCGGGATGGAGAGAAAAATAATAGGAACGCCTTTCTGGAGGTGCTCTGGGGGAAGCATTCTTGATAGAAATGATGGTGGAGAAGATGTCGAGGTCAAGAGGAAGACAGTATTCATAAAATAAAGAAATTGTCCCAACTACATTTTGGATTGAGTTGGGGTGAAGCTGGTCTATAGTAACGTTAAAGTGGTTTAAAACCTCCACTATTAGAGAATGCAGAGGAAGATGAAGGCCAGTGATGAGTTGTTCCTGGAAGATCACGATCTCATTGTGACCGTGTTCCCAAGGATAGTCACCGGATGGGAGACTATAGATGAGGTTTCTAGGAAGGTTGAATTGAAGGACCAAGGTCCTGAGTCTCTCCATCGACATGGAGGAAGGACCAAAGCTGTCTGGCTCCCTACCCCGGGAGGTGGAAGCCATTTCGTCAAAGGCCTCCCGAGCCTCCGGAGCCTACCCCCAAGCTCTCCCTGAGCTCGAAGGGGCATCATCTCGGTTACCACCCTGGGGAAAGACATTGTACGGGTACCCTGACATTGCTAACAAAGCGATAAGACTCACTAGGAAAAAGTTGAACCGAAAAGACGGTATGAACAGGAGAAGAGCTCGAGTTGCTAGGTGAAGGCACGACTTCAGGATCCGAAGGCAAGGCAAGTTGACGTAAAGTAAACGAGGCCTGGGGCCCTCCCATTTATAGCCATTGTGCCCACAAATCGGCGGCTTAGATCAAGGCGAATCTGACAGTTCGTAGTCAAGCTGGCCGCACGTCTTTTGAAACCGAAATGTGATTGGTTGCACGTCTTCGATGATTAAGGTAATGCCGGCTGCACGACTTTCGGAGGTGAGAGTCGTTTTTGCACGCTTTTTGGCATTCAAAAAGTCCAAAAATTGCTTGATATCCGCATGTGTATTTAATGCGATCGGTCAATCAAGTTTGAATTTTGAGTCAAATCCACCCGTCACACTCCATGAACTTCTCACGCTATGGTAGAATCCTTAGCCCAAGGAGTGGGGGGCAATTGATGGAGGGTGATTTGACCCAACCTCCTAAGAAGGCAACACGTGGACGTGATTCAACGTAAGCAACAGCTCAGCATGACAGCCTGTCTATGACTGAGTAACGAGCTCGTTAAGGTCCTCGCAGGACAGCTCACTACAGTGCGAGCTCAAGGACCCCGGTATGTGGAAAGGGAATACTCCAATACTTAGGCAAGAAGACTGCCCCAAAGGCGACCTCAGGCGAAATCACCTCGGGACACATCTAGAAGCTCGCTACAAGGCAGCTTTCTATGGGATAGCTCGCTACAGGGAAGCTCACTATGGGGTAGCTCGCTGTTAAGCGACCCGGCGTTCTTAGGAAGCTTCTTATCTGACGAGACCGTACCCGTCAGACTGCACCACGTCTCCTGACTGACGGTGCAGTCCCTGCCAGCCCAGCAGACTGCACCCACGTCTCTCGACAGGTGGTGGCGTGTCTGTCCTTTCTGAGTCGTGTCTCTCATCCGATTGGGCAATACTCTGCAACAGTTACCTGCGCATACTTGGAAAATAATGGCTGCACAGAGGGCCAGTGGCGGTTACACCCGATTTGACAAGAACGTCTGCATTTAAAGGCCCTAGGGTCGAAGGGGCGAAGGTATCTGAAATTTTACTGATCTAGCGCTATCTGCGCTCTTAGCTCTCTTTGCATCCTTTACAGCTCTCTCGAGTGTTCTAACTTAAGCATCAGAGTATTCCCACTGGGCGAGCTCCCCAGGAATCCTCACCTTCCTCTTCTCAGGTACCGTTCGTCGTCAATTAGGAGCCAAGCGTCCGCCAGGTAGGAGTGTCCAGATTACGCTGCATCAAGTTTCATGTAGTTCATAAACATTAAATTAAAATACCATGCATTGTTTTTAAAGGCTTAAGCCTTGTGTCATACCTTTGTATGTTGTGAGGCTTAAGCTTTTGTTAGAATGAGGCAAAAAAAGGTATAATATATATTATACATTTTTTTATAGTTCAAAATATATGGAAGAATCACTTTAATAATCACATGCCCAATAAAAAATAGTAAAAAAAAAAACAAAAGGACAAATCAAGTTATATTAGTTTCTCCGGTCTTTAATTCGATTCAAAAAAAGGACAATCAAGTTCTTAGTTTCTCAGATTAAGTGAGATTTTTTTCTTATTATTCTAAGTCTAGCATCGGAGGTTTGATAATTTTATCTTTTCTTTTTCTAATGGATTTATTTTCTTTTATTAATTTTTTGTATAAATCAAATCAATTAAGTTGTTTCTTTTCTTTTCTTCCTAATTGTTAGATGATCATAAATCTAAAATCTGTTATATGGATTTTAGATTATCATTCATTCACTACAAATCTACAATCCTGCAATGCTGCAAAGGATTATGGTAATTACACGAAGTTGTCGAGGGTGTTTCAGTGATTTGGTAATAGAATGCTGAATGCCGCGTATAGTTTGAATAAGAAATATGGTGATTCTCTATTCCCTGATCGGCGACAGCAACAGCAACAGCAACAGCCATTGGGTAAGAATTCAAGCCAGCTGTTTGGACTTTGGAAATCAAGACTAGGATGTAGAACACACCAGCCTGACGTGGCTTCATCTTGTTTATCCAAGCCCAATATCCATTCCCCCATGGCCCATACGATACGACCGCTTTTCAGACTGTCACCGGATTTGGATCGTGTGAGCCGGGAATCGTAACTAAAACGATTTTCCAGATTCTTGTTTCTAAAATAATTTGACTCGGTCAACTTCATACTAAATATGCGTTAGTAGTTCAGTAGTTGTTATAACATGGTTGAATTTTGATGTTAAATAATTTTAAAATCATAATTTAGAATTATTTACTATTTTTTCTAATGCGGGTCTAGCAGTTGAACCAGATGCCCAATTTTGGTTATTGCTTGCCCTTGTTTCCGGATCCTCTGATTCACCCGGTCCATTTCAGACCGAATACCTCTTTTGGGTTGATGGATCATCTGCAAGCCGAAAAAGAAACCCTGCTCGGTCTTCGCAGCTCATGATAGAAATCGACCGACCAACCGACCCCGCCGGTGGTCCGCTCTCTCTCTCCTTCTCTCTCTTGAGAGAGAATTTCAACGGTCTTCTCAGTGCCCCCTCATCTACGTTTCCTCCTTCACGCTCGCATTGACCAAAGACTTGCTTAAGAGGAAAATAAATAATAATTAATAACGTTAACCACTCTCTCTCTCTCCTGACCCTCTCTCTATTAGACTATTAGAGTCAAGTGACGCCGTTTCTTCACATTTTGACCCGTTCTCTCCCCCAGCTTCAAAAGCCACGCTCCCCCGTCTCCCACTTCTACGTTTCTCGCTCGCTCGCTCTCTCTCTCTCTCTCTCTCTCTCGCTTAGCTTTCAAAATCGATCTCAAAAGAGAAGAAAATTTGATCCATCGAAGAAGAAGGAAAAGATGGTGAAGAACGATCTGTTTATCACCGTTCCGAGCTTCTTCAAATGCCCCATTTCCCTCGACGTCATGAAATCTCCGGTAAGCCTATCCACCGGCGTTACCTACGACCGCTCCAGCATCCAGAAATGGCTCGACAGCGGCAACAATACTTGTCCCGCCACCATGCAAGTCCTCCAGAGCAAGGACTTTGTTCCCAACCACACCCTCCACCGTCTCATCCAGATCTGGTCCGACAACCTCCCCAATACCACCTCCTCTTCCTCCGACGCCTCTCCGGCGACCTCCCCTCTTTTGACTCAAGAGCAAGCTAGAATCTTGATCAAGAACATCGACGACAACACCGAAAACCGTCTCGATTGTTTCTCCAAGCTTGTCGATTTCGCCAAGCAGTCCAATGAGAACCGAGCCTTTCTCGCGAAGATGGACGGTTTCGTTCGGATCATCGTCGGTGTTCTTGGAAGCAATGCCGATGGTGGAGAAGAGGTAGTAGGGATTGAACTCTTCGAACACGTAGTTAGGATTTTGGATCTCATTCTGATGGATTACGCTGATAAAGAACAACTCATGAGATTAACGTTGAAAGGGAATAAATATTTTCTGTCATCGATTCTTCTGGTTTTAAAGAAAGGAAGCTTGGATTCGAGGATCGGGTCCGCTAGGGTTTTGGAGGCAATCGCCGTTACCGGTGAATCCAAGCTTCTAATCGCCGAGAAGGAAGGGTTGTTGCCCGAGATAATCCGTCTAATGACTTCCGAGGTGGACTCGATTGCGATCGAGGCCGGATTATCTTGCTTGATCACCGTATCGATGCCTAGGCGAGTCAGATTACAGCTTGTCCGGCTCGGAATCGTTCAGGTACTCTCGAAGTTGTTAGCCCATTCAGACACCGGCGTTTCTCTTGCCGAGAAAGTTCTGAAGCTACTGGAGATGGTTTCGACGTGTCCGGAGGGCCGTACGGCGTTATGCGAGGACCCAACGTGTATAGCGACGATTGTACAGAGAATGCTTAAAGTATCGAACACGGCGACGGAGCACGCGGTGATGATCCTCTGGGGCGTCTGCCATCTGTTCAGAGACCAGAAGGCGCAGGAGGCGGTAACGAAAAGCAATGGGTTGACGAAGATACTGCTGTTGATGCAGAGCAATTGTTCGCCGTCAGTCAGGCAGATGGCCGGTGACCTGCTCAAGATCTTTCGAGTTAACTCAAAATCGTGTCTTTCGAGCTATGATACTAAAACCAAACATATCATGCCTTTCTGACTATTATTCCACGAGAAAAAAACAAAAACAAAATCAATCACTAATTAGAGGAAAGAAACAAAACAAGATTCTCTGTAAATCAAAAGGAAATTTTGTTAACAAATACAAAGAATTGATTCAATTTTATGCAGCAAATTGTTCTTTTTTCTTTCTTCTACTTCTTTTATACTGCACATAAAACTCTTTTTTTTTCCTTTTTCAACAATTACACTAGATTGAGCAAAATGGGTTTCAGAACTAAACCTCGAATTCATTTTCTCAGAAATGGATTCTCGAATTGGGTATCCCAGATGGATCAAATTTCATTTTTTTTCCCTGAATAGAAATTGGTTTTCTCCAATATTGTCGCCATTTGTCAGAATTCTCTCTCTCTCTCTCTCTCTCTCGCATTCTTAGAAGAATAGCTTCAATAGTTGAATTCCTTATTCGGGAAATTATTTCCCTTTGTTTGTATTTGAATCAAGTACGTGTTTTTCTTAAGTGGGCAAATAGATTCCTGAATTCTAATTCAATTTCCATTTCTAGTCTTTGTTTTCGGATCGTGTGAAAACTCTGGGTAGAAGAAATGGAGATAGCCAGAGAGACAAGTTGCCGCAGTTGTTGTAATATTTGTTGCCGCAGTTGTTGTAATATTTGTTGCCTGTAATTCCTCATGGGGTTTCTGTAAATTGGCCCAATGGTCCCATTGGTGATTCCAGAAAGATTGAACGACGAGAGATCGTTGACTATGTCGATCCCGGAATGAAATAAAAGAAAGTCTCAGAAAAAGAGGGAGCACGGTCTTGGAGGAAAGGGAAGAAAACCACGAGATTGAGGGAGAGAAGGGGACAGAAGCACTTTGTTTTCCGCGTAATCTGATCAGTTGTTCATTAAAGAATTGTATCATCAGACATGAATCGTTGGTTTAGGAATTTAATCCAATTCAGTATTCTTAAAATAATAGAATTGCAGAATAAATCTAAGAGGGCAGAATTAAGAATAGCTATCTCCCACTAAACTGGTCTCCATTGGCCATGAAATTAGCTTTCTTTATTTCTGCTTCCTTTATCCTCTTCTCCCCAAAAGGAATGCACTCAGGAACAAGGGCTTTGAGCCTTGAGCTGTCACAGAATTTTTAAAGTGGGTTGGATTGGTGATGGCAATGGAGAAGAATGGTGGATCTTTTCTTTCATTATTATTATATTATTGTTTGTTGTCACTTGTCAGTGGTCCGATTGAACAGTAGTGTATGTAAGGATTGCAGATTGCTGGTTAGTACTAGACTACTAGGTATGGCCTACCCACCACGTGTGATGATGGGCTTGTGCATTTGGGCTTCAAGGAGGTTGATTAGGCTTTTATCTTTGGAAGAATGATTAATCAGCACAGATCAGAATTTTATAGCCCCAAAGTACAGGGGGAATGCAATCTGACAAATTTACGGACAGGATGTGGTTTATAGGGGGGAGAAGGCTGGAATTCAGAATTCTGCATCGTATGTATCTGTACTTCCCCGTTTATCTTTTGAGTTTGAGTTTTGATGGATTCTAGCATCAATGAGGGGGAGGACCCACCTGTTCATTTCTTGTTGACAAGACATTTCTCAGATATCAGAACAATATTTGTTTGGTGGCAATTGGCAAATGCTAGAACTGAAGGTAGAAGTTTAGTCCATTTCTGTTACATTATTGAATTTGGACAAGAGAGGAAGAGCTACAAGATAACATTACTTGGGCTCATAAAGTTCAGTAATGGGAGGCTACTAGGCCCCAAAAGTTGTTTGTCCAAAGTATGAGATGGGCTGGGCCTGAAGGACTGAAGCAAAGCTACTTTGGCAATATTCTCAAATTTGAAAAGGAAAAGGGTCAGCCAGTTAGCCCTACCCCATCAACCCAATGATCCGATCTACTAAAGAAGGAAAAGAAATGCTAATTAAGTTCAAATGGTGTATTCAAACTAAAATTGAATTATTTGATGCACCAATTTTTTATTATGTTCCAACAATCCAATTTGGTCCAATACGCTTCCCAAGGAAGATCTCATGAGTATAGGTTTGACTACATTAGTTAATCCATTAGTGGAATTGATTGATTAATTAACAAGGTTGGTGGCTTGAAAATTCATGTTTGGGGTTTGCCAGCAATTCACTTGTATTGATTAACATGCAAGCATGGACTGGTGGAAGAACTATTTGCTTTGATTGAACAAAGGAAGATATCCTCTGGATTGTGTCTCTGTAATTCAAACTGAATGGAGGCCAAATTCATTTGTAGAATTTGATCAGAATCCCAGATGGGATTCTCTCTTCAAATTCCCAGACCATGGAAGTCTTCTGTGTAATTTGCATTTACAACTTGAGTTGTATTCTTAATTAATGAAGTTGCACGGATGGATGGATGATTTGCTTTGATTGAACAAACAAAGATATCCTCTGGATTGTGTCCCTGTAGTTGAGACTGAATGCAGGGCAAGTTCATTGGTGGAATTTGGTAAAAATCCAAGATAGGATTCTCCCTTCAAATTCCCAGACGATGGATGTCCTTTGCGTAATTTGCATTTACAATTTGAGTTGTATTCTTAATTAAAGGGAATTTGCACGGATGGATGAATGATTTGCTTTGATTGAACAAACAAAGATATCAATTATCTCTTCTGGGTAGTAAAATAAATATGTAGAAGACCAAATTGGATTGAACACTGAGCAAGTTCGTGCGTGCAATTTGGTGGAAATCCAAGATATTGGATTCTCTCTTCAAATTCCCAGACTAAGCATGCGTGTCTAATACATATTCCGATGATGGATAGATTCTTGTTTTCTGTGGAGATACTATATTCAAATGATCTATCTGGTCCTTATTGTGGGAGGTGGAAATGGAATTGCTAGTCCACATTCAAGCATCCCCTAGCTAGGAATTCCTGATTCTGCAGAAAGAAAAAGGTACAGCCGGAACACTTCAAATCCCCATTATGTTGAATTTCACTCAAGTCTGGAAATGGAGCTCGTGGAATTGGCTAATTCCTTTAACAGTTTGATGTTTCACAGTTAAGAGACCAGCCACATGCACAGAGTTTGGTGTGGAGGAACATGTGGAGCCCTTGTTGGGCTATGAATCTCTTTTCATTCCTAAAGAAAAAAAGCAGTGGAACCAAAACACTTTTGGTGGTGAAGACAAAGACAGCTCTTTTCTGCTTTATATATTTCCAAAGTTTTGTATTAGATTAATGTGGGCTATGTTTGGATTATGGATTTTAAGTGAAATTTGCTAAGTTATTAAAAAGTTATAACATTTACAAGGAGAAACCCATCAGCTGGATTAGAGCTAAATGACAAATTAGTTCTTTTGTAATTACTATGCCAAAGGGTACTTAAAAACTAAAGTCTTAGTTCCCATTTGGGAAGGCTTTCACACCAAGGTTACCGATCCAAAACTGGAACCATTTTGGCCACTGGTTTCCGGGTCAGTGGTTTGAACGGACAGTCAGTTCTAACATAAAAAAAAAATTAAAATAAAAAAAGGCCAAAAACCATTGAACGAGTCGAATGGATCGATGGTTTGATCGCCCTGGTCAGCGACCCGCTGACCAAATCAACGGTTCTTGGCCAAGGACTTCGTTAAGGGTGAAATGGAACCAGTTGCCTGGACGGTTCCTGAATCGAACAGTCCAACCATCCGGGTCAACGATGATTCGAAAACACTGTTTCAAACAGCAGTTTCTGGCTTTGCAAGGTGGGCCCAATGTGAGAAAACCTAGAAATTAGGTTTGGTGAAAAACCTGAAAGACCCAAACACACTTTCATCAGTGAAAAAATCGACTTTCCAGTGAAATAGCTACTTCAAGGTGACTCGGTGAAAGCAACTCCGTCAAGGTTATGCCCTCCCAAACGGGCCCTTAAACTGCAAGGTTTGCCTTCAAGTTGAATGGACAGCCTTGAAATCAAGATGCTGAATGGTGGGCCTGATGCGTCCTCAGACTCGGGAATCTCAGACTGGGCCAAAATGTACTGGTGCCATAAGAATCCGAGGAAGCAAGCACCTATGACCTAACCAATCAACCCATCACCAAAGAGCAAACCAAAAGCAACAGCTCAACCAGAATAAGTGCAGGTGTCATGGGGGGTCCTCCCAAGGTTTGAAAAAGCAGCATTCGAATCCATGGACGTAGAAAAAGAGAGAAATGATCTGGAAGACAGAAGAGAAAGGAACGACGATACCTACAACAACAAGAATGAGAATGACTTGACACCTCCCACCCCAGCCCACTTGTGATGCCTACGTTCAAGACAAGTCGAGAGAATAAAACCTGAATGATTTTCAACACATGAGAACGATTGACTACTACTATGTTCCAGTTAAGATTGATAAAGGAAGTTACAAAATTTGAGCATTCCACATTGGTTTAGACTAAGAGTGGGATTAAGGTAGTTATTTGAATTGACTGATAACCACGTCCATCATCCCAAAAGACTAGCCATTTCTTGTAATGTCTGATTATCCAATAAAAATGGCCTAGTTTTAATTAGATTTATCACTAGCAGTCATGATGACAGATTTCTCTTTCCAGTTTCAACCACTCAGATTGAAACCTGAAAAATGGATTAATGCATTTCTGGTTGCATGAATCAATCACCTCTTTCATAAATCTGAGGGTTTCAAAATCTTCTGCATGCACAGACAGCTTCCCATTAGGCTTCATCTTTCTCCTTGTCTTCCATAACATTCTTCAAACTTGGTTTTGCTTACATTATCTAGTTGGTTGGAGCACAAAGGTTAGTGAATCTGCTAACAGAACAGGGTGTACACCATTAAGTGAAGTCAACTGGCCATACCATTAAGAGCCTACAGCATCTCAGCTGTAGTAAGCGGTAACCATCTCAACTACGTATCAAGAATCTCTTTGTGATGTTCTTGTAAGAGAACTTAATAAGATAAAATAACCATTGTTCAGCATTTTTTGTTATTTCTCAAGTCTTAAATATAAAACAATGAATATTAAAATAGCTTTATAAAATTAAATAAATTGTTTTTTCTATGGATGAATTTCTACCTAAAGTAAATTAGTGTGGGTTCATCCGCACTATATGTTTTTTTTTCTACAGATGAATTTCATGGTGTTGCATTCCTGTTTACATTCCATATAAGCGCGCTATAAACTATACCAAAAGTCCAAAATCATGTTTGGTTGGACACTTGAACAGGCTTCACTTCAAACGCTTATTTACATCACTATTTAAAGAGGGAATTTCCACTTTCGGATATATTATGTGGTGTCCAGAGGTACTCACGTGTTTAAAAGTACATTAAATTACTGCGTTTTATTATACACCAAAAGGTCCAAAACATCTTTGTGCACATTTGGGGGGGGGGCCTTCACAGAGTGGCTTCTGGCTTTGGAAGGTGGACCCCCACATACTTTGTTTGGTGAAGAACCCGGACATTGTTCAGTCATGAAAGCCTCTCTGTTGAAGCTTACTTTAAGTAGCTTCTTCAAAGCAGCTCAATAAAAGCCAAAACCCTCCTAAGATTTGTCTAATCATGGATCTGCCCCTCAGATGTAAATACGTAACCATCACTTTAGGGAGCATTTAAGGGTTCATTACCAAAAACCAACATGAATCAATTTACAGGACCAAGTTATGTTGTGCTAGATACTTTGATTGAAACCATAGATTTTCAAAAACCAAAAACCACTCGAACCTTTAGGCTTAAAAGTGAGCTGCCTCCATGGGAAAAAGAAATCAGTCGATCTTTTAGAAACCAAGGCTAAAGATGAGTAGAATCAACCTACATGTATAGCAACCATGGAACCATTTATCAAACATTATTACAGCAAAATCAGTGGATCAGGATCAGCACCAAATTGGACAACTAATACCCATAACAACATGATGCACAAGCACACCTGGATCAAAAAAAAAAAAAAACAGAGAGAAGGCAAGGAAAAAGAAAAAGAGACAATTAAAGATTATGAGCCCCATCAAAGGAAAACATAACCAAAAGATTATTAAGAACCATGAATCAATGTAAGCACAGATAAAAGCTACGGGCCGAAAACACGATTATGTTTCATTACCGTTTCAAATCAAATCATGGGTTTCTCGATTGATGCCCAAGTAACATTCCATGAAAAAAAGCACAAATGCTAAGTAGAACCTTAGTCATGGAATAAATGATATTCCAGAGCAGAAGAAACATATTGATGGGAATACTGAGGACAACAGGCAAGAACAATGTCTACCAATAAAAAAAGGCAAGAATAAAACATCTCCGACACTCGAACAGCATAATTCCCAAACCCAATACAATCGTCTTATACGGGTAAGGAGAAAAAGGAAGTTTAAGATGTGAAAGAAATAAAATAAAAAATGAAAAAAAAGAAGCCCAATGGAGAGCAAGATTTGTATTTTGTGCCAGAGAAGACTTTTCCTGCACACGAAAATCTATTAACTCCCGCCCAGCATTTATCTTGAACAAGTTTTTTGCCCTCCAAGAAGGCACTTCGCCTTTTCAGAAACATATGGGAAGTGGAATTATCAATTCAATCCTCGTACTGAGAAAGGACATTAGAACTGTAACTTGGACATGAGAAACAGTGCCTCTGGTCAATCCTCGTAGTGAATGGAAAGGACATTAGAACTGTAACTTGGACATGAGAGTGCCTCTGGTCTGGACTTCTCAGGTTGAAGGCATAAAATCTCATAAAGGTATTTGGAACGATATGAGCAACATCAATATTCCTCCCAGGAAAGGCAATACTAACAAAAAAGAACCATGATAAGACCAATGACCAACGGTTCCTGAACCTCTTTGTAAAGCTTGCAAACAAGCTGGAGCATGATTATGAACAATGAAACTCCTTCCATCAATGCGCCAACGCTTGAGACTACTGTGGCTTGTTAAAATTGCAGAGAGCTTGTTGATCTTGCCCAAAAGCTTTCACAATTTTAAAATGCAAAAGCCGTGTCTCATAAGCGCATGATTATGACAAAGAAACCCATGCATGCATCCAAAAAGACCATAAAAGGCCAAATTGTAGCCTGCCAAAAGGTCAACATGGTTAAAAATGTTTCAATGGATAATGAAACAAATTGGCTACAAGAGTAAAGATTACCCAGATTCCTCCTCCCAAGGAAGTGTTGGAGAAGAGAATTAAAAATGGACGGTAGTTATTCTAATGTCACCTCTACTCACAGATGAGAAGTAACAGACTCCTCAGAGTAGCCAGCCTCAAAAAAGTTTCAGCAGAATCAGATACCAACAAACTGAGCAGTTATCACCATCAGTCTTCCAGATATCCATACTACCAGAGTGAGAACCCAGAATTGAAATTAACCATGCAAGCAAATCATCCAGAATCCAGCAGCAATAATGGCATTCAAACAGTATAAGACCAAATTCGAGATGTATGTCAAGAAAGATAAGACCCCATCTGATCAAAACATTGTACTCAGCATCCAACAGAACTCAAAACATTTCAACCACATTTTCCTGCCAAGTTCCACACTTGCAAATGTGAGAGCGGCTAAGATTGATCAACCCAGGTATGAGGAAGACTCCCGCAAAAAGGTGTATTCTGAACTCTTTTGCTTATCCTATCAGATCTTCACTGGTTCTTCAGCTGTGATATCACACAATTTAACTGGATCAACAGTCAACACCCAAAATAATTGACGTTTGGCAGAAAACAGTAGAATTTACATACCTACAAAATAGAACTTTTCTCAAGAACGAAAGCCTCCTTGGCCAGGGCGCTCGTATGGACCAGAACGGTCACGATTGTATCGGTCACCTCCTGGTCCCCCACGACCACCACCATCCCGGTTGCGTCCACTGTAACGATCCCCATTACGATCAGGTCCATAGCGACTGTTACCACCACCACCGCCACTGTATCTATCATTGCCCCCACCATACCTGCCCCCTCTTGCCCCATCACCAGATGGACACTCCCTGGCAAAGTGCCCAGGCTTTCCACATTTGAAACACTCCCCACCACTGGATCCACGTCCACCACCAAAGTCACGATTACGGCCACGATCACGACCACGGTCACGGTCACGATCATACCCACGATCATGGTCACGGTCCCCATCACGATCTCTACCAGAGCCTTGATGAGGCTGGGCTTTATCCACTGTAATATTTCGCCCATCCAGATCCATACCGTTCATAGCTTCTATTGCATCTTCCATTGCTTTCTTGTCATCAAAAGTGACAAATCCAAATCCACGAGAACGACCAGAAAACCTGTCCACAACCACCTAAACTAAAGCAGATAACATCAGTGACTCCTCATATGCTACAAGGAATAGCTAATTGTAAGTGTATATACCACTAGATTCAAGAACCGTCTAATACATTACACATATAATTATAATAAGTTCCAATCTGTGTCAACAGACTTTGAACAATTTTATTGATTCTACCTGCTAGGAAACAAGATAGAAATGCAAGTTCAGCACTCATCTTTTTATTGAAAAAGAAGCCAGCCTATGGTGTCATGACACATGGGAGCTAGAATGCACTTCGGAGGATGGCTGGTGTAATATTATGACAAGTTGCAGAAAGTTCTTTTCACCATGTGATTTAATGAACTAGGGGCAGTACCAACGAGGAAAAAATGAGGGAACATTGACTTATGATGATGATTTGGCCATGTAAAAGGAAACCAACAAATGCATCAATAAGTGATTTTGTTCAAGTTGAAGGTGTTTAAAGGACAAGAGTAAAGTCAAACAGAATCCTACTCCAGGTAATGTGAAAATATATTAGCTCATTTATTAACCGAACATTATCTCCTTATAATAGAACAAAGGAGAATTCAAACTGTTTGCCCCACTCAGGTAATCTAAGATTGGGAATAACAATGAACAGATGTTGAATTCCATATAATCATGAATGAAAGAAAAATAATAGGACAAGATAATAAAAGCACTTAATTAGATGTATTCCTAACACTAGGTGTAAAAGTATACTCAACTATTCTCAATATACCTAGTCTCAACTATCTAGAGTCAGCTCAACAAATCCCATCCACCACTCCACAAGGTCTACACCACACCTTCTAACATTATATAACGCAAGTGAAAACATGTTGAATCATAAAAATACTCAATGTTGTTCCTTAAACCTAAAGGATGCAAAGATGGTGTCCTTTTTTTTCATTCTGGTTTCACCTTTTTTCACTTAGGCTCAGTACGGAAAGAGTACAAATACAATATGTAGAATGCAAAACCTTGTATTTTTGTATTATTTTGTATGCATTTTTCCTGTTACATATTTGTATCTGTACTCTTTCCAAACTGAGCCTTGGTAAATGGGCTCACTTTGGTTAGGCTAAAAAATGACCAACCAAAGAGCAACCACAAACCAAACCAACTTGGGACAGCCAACCCAAGACCTAACCAGGTACTTGGGCAGATTGGTAATGGGCACAAGAATATCATCCGCATTCCCCACTAAAAATCTGACTTTAATGGAGGAATATTGTACAAACAAGGAAAAGAAACAGTATTAACATATCTCAAACAATTTACCTTTGCTTCAACAAGATGGCCAAACTTTTCAAATGCATCTTTCAAACCCCTGTCAGATGTTGACCATGAAAGACCCCCAATGAAACAACGGTACTCAACTGGTTCAGACATGTTTTCACTACTTGAATTGTAATTCCTAAAAGAGGGGAAGAAAAAAAAAAGAGGGAATGTAAGATAGCATCATCTGTGAACAAACAAACAGTATTTTAGAATTAATATCATCTCTGATTGTTCCAATTACAAAAGCACATTAAGAATTAGAAAGCAAAAAAAAATGAGTTCTTGATGTGGTCATCAAAGGGAATCTAAACTAATAACAATAATGACTAAAAATTTAATAATAACAGTTCCCTACCAAAAAAGAATAACAGTACTGGTCTGGTTCTGCTGGTAGTAAAGCATAAGCAGCATGTTCTTCATTACAAAATAGAAAATATATTTTGCAGCTACATATCAAAGATGCACACATTGTACAGAACACCTATCAAAAAGAAGTAAAAAATGGAAGGGCATCTAAATGACTACAGGACCATTTGGATAACATTGCGGAATCTGTTCTATTCATAATTGGACTCACATGAAAATCCAAGGCAGATTTGGATTCTAAGTGAAACTCTACAAGCAATTCTATGATTCAGCCCAATTCTAGAATCCACATACAAATAATAACTGAAATCTTTACAGTTTACAAACCAAACCATCTAGATTTTGAAATGCAACCAGATTTTACAGTGCTAGTCAAAAGGCCCCTGGAGGTGAACAAAACGTATTTTCAGGAATAAAATAAGCATTAGGGATTTCTTTAGGAATGTTAGAAAAATGTTAGTATGTGCTAAAGATAAAAGAATATGCTGCAAAGACATCTCAAATTCAATTTCCAGGGCAACTTCAGCTCCAACACCCTGTCCATTACATTTCCTTGGCCCTGTCTGTAAAAAAAAAAATTTGTTATTTATTTGCACAAAAGACAGATATCCCAAGTTCACCATCAAATCCTAGGGCCAGTGGTTTGGTAACTAGGAGACCAATTTGAAGGCATGCCTTTAAAACAAGAATCACATAAAAGCAGAGAATTACACAAAATCATATAATTCCAGTCATAAAACAAGATATAAATAAAAAATAAGAATCATTTCATCATGTAAAATAGAAGCATATAATTTCTATGTATAAAAAAAAAAAAAAGAAAGTTCCAGGAAAAGTCAGAAATATTGTTTCCTCCAAGCAAACTTGAAAATTTCCAACAAATTTTGTTTCAATTTTGGCCCAATATGCATACATGATTGCCAACAAGACCCTCAAGTTATTAATCAAACAATACTGAGACCGTAAAATATTAACCAAAAACAGTTCAAAACAACATTTATCAAAATAAAAAAAAAAAAAAAAAAACAGTTCAAAACAACATGGACGCACTGATGCACCCCGATACCATACTGATAGAATATCAGATTCTAAGAGACATGATAACAAAGAAGCGGATTCACCGAACACTTGTTGAGCCAAGACCACAGACCACCAAACACAAATTCCTTGGCCAACAAAGGAAAGAAAATGAAGCTAATCAATACATGGCATGCATACAGATGCACACAACCACACTCGAAATTCCAGATATGAACCTAATAGATTTAGCATATAAATATTAACTAATCCAGTGATTCAAAATTTCAAATCAAGGTTTGCAGGAGATAGTTCGGCATTTTAGCATCTCAAGATAAGTTAGCACCAAGGCGATGCTTGGACATCAAGAAAGAGACTACAATTACACCAAATCTGGTATGATTACAGACAAAAAAAGTAAAAACCCTATTTTCGGGTCTAGTTCCTGACCAGTTCAGCTAGAAAAAAGTCCTAAACCTACCTGCTTCAATCTTGATTCAAAATTCTAAACCTAAGAGAAAATAAAAAAGAAGTTGAAGAAGATTTAGAGACATATCGCTTACCTTACGTGAGCATCAAGGTGCAAGGGTTTCAGTGGAAGCGTTGGAGACGAGATGCTTCTAGGGAAGAAGTGAAGGAAAGTGAAGAATGAGGGTTTCGCATCGGATTAGGGTTGCTATGTTAATCGGAATTCAATATTCCTTTGACTTATTGTGCTTGAGTAATGATTGGGTACCCCGCGGTATAGTCACTTGTGATGTGGCCACTTGCGTGGTCCGAGCACACATCGCCTGTCTCCGGAGACAGAAAATTTTCTGTCCCTCCCAATAGGAGGCGGCCACGCCTGTCTCCGGGGACAGATTAGCATAGCATGATACGATTAGTTTCAGTTTTTTAGGGTTTTTTACAGAAACACCCTCCTAACACCTATAAACAACTATATAGGGGGTATTTATGTATTTTGGTTTTGGGGTGAAAGAATGATACAAATCCCCCCCAATAACTATATAACAACTAGTTTGGGGGTATTTTGGGTAAAGTGATAAATAACTTTATAATGACTAAAATACCCCTCCCAACAACTAAAAATTGCTAGTTTTTAAGGTATTTTAGGAAATTAAATTATTTTCAATTTCTATAAATAGCCTTATCCTCCACCATGAACTACACTTAATGTTTCACTTGAAGCAGATGATCAAAGTCAAGAACAATAGGAAAAAAGGATGAAGTCAATACTTTTTGTATACTCAGTAGTTGTATAGCATTTTTTCAAATTATTGTAAATTTTATTTAACTATATTATAACTATATTGTATTTTTATATTTTATTAATTTATTCTATTTTCCAATTTTCATATTTCATTCATCCAACCATTGTGTGCTTTGTATCATTTCAATTTAAATGAAATAAAATTCATATTTTTCTTCCAATTTGGTATTCACTTTGAGTCTGTCTCTTTGACTTCTTATTTGGCTAATTATTTTTTTTCATTTCTTTGTTAGACTTCTTATTTTTTCAAATAGTTCCAAAAGGAAAGTTGAATATTTTAGTTTTACATAGCAAAGAAAAAAATAGAAAATGTCAAAAAAACAAAAAAACAGTCTGACCCGGTTTGGCACACGCCCAAGGCTCGACTTTTGGCCTAGACCCACGACACAACTTACAGCCTACCCGGCCCAAGCCCGCAGCACTGTACAACACGAGCTTTGGGTTGTGTTGATAATGCTAAATGTGTTGATTTGTGTTAAGTGTATGTTAAATTATTGAAAATTTACAAGTTAAATCCATGCTTAGAAGTGTGTTTAATTGTTGATAATGCATAGGTTACAACTTAAATTGGTGATATTTGAATCAAATTGAATTAAATATTCGATTCGAAAATACTCAATTGAATCGAATCAGATCTATATCAGATATCCGATGAACTGATCTGAATCGAATTCAAATCAATGTATGTACAATTCAACGGATTTGAATTTGAATTTGAATCATTTGATTTTTATATCGAATCGAATTCGAATTTACCCCAATTCGATCCATTTGCATCCCTAGTTTTGATGTGTAAGGGCATAATAGCTTGTGTCTAATGCTATAAGTATTGGGAAAAGTAAAAAACAGTCTTTTAGGAATTTCTAAGCTAACAAGATGATAAAATGGTCTTTTACCACTTATCAACCAAAAGAGAAGAAGCCCGAAAGACACAACCTCCAAAAAGATCATTAAAGCCCAAAATAGGACAAATTTGAAAAGTTGTAAACGAAGCTTGTGGTCGTTAAGCCCTATCTCTCATTTTTACATTGAGCAAAGGAAAACTTTGAGCAAATATAGAGAATTAGGTATGGTTTATGTCATTTCTCTTATTTGATCTTCATTTTTTTTCTTTTTTGTTCCTTTATTTCTTCTCCTCCTCCTTCTTCTTCTATCCTCTATGTACTTATGTTTGCAAGATACCTCTAAGATTTAGGGTTTATCGTGTGCACCCAAATCCATGTTGTTTAATGCTATTTAGTTTTATTCAAGCATTTAATATTGCCACTTTTCTATTTTACAAAATGGCATTTTTGCTTTACAATCAGTTTTACAAGAGGATTTCAAGGCTATTGAAATTGAGGTATTAACATATTTTGTTCATTAAAATCAATGTTCAAAATTTTGATACCGTTGGCTTAACGATACGCCCCTACAGGGGTCGTATCGGGGTGTGACCTGGTTCAGGGGGTAAACCAGCCTTAGACCAACACCTCTAAACCAGTTTCAAAGGAAAAAAGGTGGGCAATCTTAGATACAGGTCAATATGCCCCTGTATCAATATTTTAAACCTTGATTCAAACCATTAGTTGTGTAAATAATTTTTTTTCATGACCCAATTCTAGGGGTGTTCATATTGAATTGCAAACTGACCAACCTGGCCCAGTCCAACCCAATTTGGTCGGTTTTTCAACATCAATAGTCAGTTTTACTTTGTGTAAGTAATTTAACCGATAGTTTGGTTCGGCCTTACTCCATAGTCCCAAACATGTACCGCATAAACTAAGGTAGAGTGTTTCCATTCTTGGCTAAATGGCTATTGGCCTTGCTCTATAGTCCTTACTCCCTAGTCCTTTCCTATCCTAGTTAGCTTTAAGTTTAAGTAATATAAAAACACTACCTAAATGGGAAATTGGTTTTTTCTTGGAATTGTTTTTCTTTTTTGAGTTAGAAAATTTACACCAAATAGGAAACATAGGATATGGGGGAAAAGTCATACTTTGAGTCAATTTCAAAAACTAATTGAAATAAGAGTATAAGACTCACATTTTATTTCACAATTTATTTATTACCTTTTTGGGATCGACAAGCATTACAAGAAATATTCTTAAGCATTTAGACTTGCCAAACTTAGAGAAATTTTCTGTTAGAGTCTTGGACTCATTTTCTTCTTCATTTTCATCATATCTTGGAGAAGCCTCAAATAAGTAATGTACCACCTTGACCCCCCCACCCCACCTAACATCAAAGAGGCTTAGTTAGCTCTTAATATTTTTTGTGAAGCAAAGGGAACCTTCAAACCGATCGATTAAACCGACAAACCAACCCAAACTAAACCTTCAAGTTTGAGTCAATTTTACACTATTGTGGGTCAGTTTCGATTTAGTGAATATGCAACCCAACCAGGTTGGGTCGGTTGAATACAATCACTGAAACCAACCCAACGCAACCCGTGAACACCCGTACCTAATTCTTTGTATTGGTAATATTACATGGTGTGCTTCTCATGATTTATTATGTTCCTATGAAAGGGGTATAATGCTTTATAGTTTAGATAGTTGTCTTAAAACATAAAGTAAGCTCTTTACATACTTTTTTATCACAAAAATTTTCACCACTTTCATTTTTTATTCTTTATATCTTTTGTTGGATATGATCAAAAGTCTTTATCTAGGCCTATCATATCTATAATAATAAGAAATTAAATAATAAAAGGCTCAATTATGAAATAAGACCCAATAAATGATATTTTTTTTATTATTTTGTTTTTGATAAATTACAATATTTTTTAAGCAAAAAGTTATAAAAACCAAATATTGATCTCTTTTCCCATTTTGTTTTGTTGAAAAGAAATACATAAATACATTATATTATACTTTAGATGTTCCATTTACTCTCATTCGTTGACTTAGATCATGAATATGAAACCCGGAATACAATGAATAAAAAACCCAATTCAATCAAGGTTTCTTTTTATAAATACTATGTCAAACATGTATAAAATAAAGTGAAGGTACAAATTGGTTAGATTGGCTAATATACATGACCTACAAGATTCAAAACCTAATGGGCCTCTCCAAGAGAGCTTTTATAAATAAGCCAACCAAATTAGGATTGCTTCTCTTGTTATTATGATTTGGTGGTTCTTGTGTACATAAAGTTGTAAGTGAAATTGAAACATAGGCTATTGAGCCGAATGATTAGATCGTTTGAACCAATAATCAGTCATGGCTTCGAATCTTGTTATACCATAGACCACTATTTATTAAAAAACCATTAAAAAGTAAAATAAAAAAAAAACGTTGACCTAGATAGTTGTACCATCAAACTGTTTGACCCAATCAATGGTTTGCGGGTCCACATTACCATATTTTGAAATTTGAAATTTGCACGTTTTCAATTTTTATTCAATATTCACAAACATTGGCGTTTATGAAGCATATGACCCTATGTATCTTTTCACTTTTCACACTTGTCTCTCTTGTCATCACATTCTCTCACCCGTACTCTCCCCCTATTATATCACTTACATATCTCTCTCTCTCTCCCTCCCTCCCTCCCCTAGTCCTAGCCCTTCTTATACCTAATACTATCAACCTAACCTAAAAATGTAGTCTATGGAACCTTATGTCATAAATTGAAATACCTAGAATACAACTAAGGGTTAGGGATTTCCAAATAGTTGTCACAAGTCAATCCATTCGACTAAGGGGGTGTTTTGTAGTGTAGATGAGAAATTGTTAGGTGTAGATTGGTCTACACCACACCCTGTGGTAGGGACCAATCCACACCACACCACAATCCCCAATTGTTCTAAACTGTGGACAAACTGTGTGGACTAGACCAACCCACACCCATGGTGGCGTTTTGTAGCATGGTGTGGACCAATACACACCACACTTTTTTGATTCCATGTATCTCATATACATTTTATGAATGATATACACAATCTATCATAAATATATAATTTTTTGCATTTTATATAATAAATATTTTGAAAAATGCATCAATAAATTAATATTGACTAATAAATATTAATTTTTTATAAAATAATAGTAAAATAATTAAAAAATTAAAAATATATTTTAAATATTTAAAAATATTAGTTTATTGATACAAACATTAAAAATTATAAAAAATTAAAAATTAAATAAAATAATTCATATTTTATTGACAAAAATATTAAAAATAACATTTAAACAATTGAAGCATGGGATAAAAAATAGGGTTTTGATCCAATGGTAATGTGAAATAAATAATAGGGTTTTAGAGAGACTTGTGAAGCATGGGATCAAAAATAAACCGTGGAGGGGACGCATCCATGAGTTTTTCCTATTAACGCTATATTGGGGTGTGGTGTGGACCGGTCCCGTCCACACCCAGCCGAACGGGTCTTCATCCTGTGGGGTCCTGTCCATGAGATGAACGCGGTGCCGAACATCGCCTAAGAAAACTAGAGGCACAAAAGATTCTATTTCTATGTCAAATTTGAAAACATTGCCTAGAAATATAATAATTGAGTCTTGAGTACAAATCATCTAATTGGATCTTAGTCATAAGAACTTATAAGTAAAATTGTTACTCAATCATGTTGTCTCATTATATAGGAAAAGTTCAAATGGTATGCTCTTCAAAAGTGGACTAGCCACATACCCTCCAATCCTAAATATAAATTATGGCTTAATTTATGCAATTTACAATAATTACTAAAGTGAAGATTAATCCTTAGGCCTCGTTCATTTATAACTTTGTAACTTACCTAGGTTAGTGTGCATTCACCCATGTAAATGTTACCTAGGAAACATTTTATGGGCAAATTCACTTGTCCATGTTCTTTTCATTCATGTAAGTAACAAAATGACATTTTTATCCATAAAAAGCTAATATTAAAATGGGGAAAGTTATCCCATTATGTTATATAAAATTCCCTCTAGGTGGAAAAGTTACATACCCACTTAGGAGATGGGTAAGTTTTACCTGGAAAGTGGATTTGATTTTTACCGTAGGGCCCATTACTAAATGCAAAAAGAACATTATAAAGTTGGTCAATGAGAACAAGATACCCATTGACCAATTTTCCCTCTCTTATTTAAATAGCTATTGCAAGTGGAATTGTCTTACTAGTATTGAGTTTAGTATTTTAATTGGACAAAAATTAATAATGTGTTTTCATATTCTGACAACAGCCATGTTTCATTCAATTTGACATATCCTATATTGGTGTTTATATATTTGTACAATTGATGATCACTAATAATAAAAACTAACAATACTTTATAGGTGATAGTTACCTTTTTATGTTTTCTTCATAAAGAATTATTTTTAGGTAACTGATTTTAGTGGGTGATAGTTTCACTACTCTATAACTTATGAAGTGTTTTATAAGTCATCATGCTTTTATTTGATGCCAAACCTATAAGCCATGCATGTTAATTTTTGCATTAGTGTCTCTTCATTGCTTTATGTATAGAAGCATGATTTTTTTGGTATCTAACATACCACTATACTACTTTGTTTAGTTTTTACTTATACAAAAATAAACCTATATATTTGAACGAAGATTATCTTAGAGCTGTTAATTTTTACTATAAATTAGAGTAAGATGGCATTTAATAAATTTGAAATTTGAAAAGTTAAAAAAAGATATTATTAGTATTTGAAATCTAAAAAACAACATATATGCTTTTCTACTTTTTAAAGGCTTTGAATAGATAAGGCTGTTAATACTTCAGCATTTGAAATTCCCTAATTTTACCATTTTACCCTAGAACAAACTAATTGGTAATTTTGAGTTTAATTTGTAATATTTCTAAATTCTATTTTTACAATTGTTTATGCTTGTTTTCATGAAGTGGGTGAAAGTAATTGTTTTTTGTTTAGTTTTTAAGTGGATAAGAAGAAGACAAAAGAAAGAAGAAAAAAGACGAAAGAAAGTGAGAGCTCAGATTTATGACTAGAGGTGTAAAGTGGGTTGTGCTTGTGGGCGGCCCGCCCTAAAGGCCGGCTATGCCATGCTGGCCCGCGGGCCACCACAGGCCGCACCGTCCTCCCCAGTGGAAATTTTGGGTTCAGCTCGGCACATTCCACGGCCCAGGCCCAAGTGGGCCCGTACCGTGTCGTGCCAGTATGCAGGCCTGGGCCGGGCCGGGCTGCAGGCCATGCTGGGCTGGGCCACAAGGCAGGCCTTGGGCCTGGGGCGAACCAAGTTGCACTGTTTTTTTCATTTTTTTTTTGAAAATTTTGATTTCTTTTCTAAGTAAAATTGTAAAACTAAAATATTTAACTTTCCTATGAAATTTGGGAATTAGTAGGTATTTAAAAAATTAAGAAATTGGAAATCTAAGTTATTTAATACATAAATGAAAAAAAATACTTAACCAAATTGAAATAAGAATCACGGAATAACAAATTGGAAGAAAAATAGAAATTTTATTTCATTTAAATTTGAATGGTATAAATTAGTGAATTACAAATACAATGATTGGATCATTGCATACTTGGATGAGTGAAATATAAAAATGGAATAAATTAATAAAATATAAAAAATACAATATGGTTACAAATTGAAAATACAAAATTACATTGTTAAAAAATTAAAAAAATATATCAAATAAATTAATTAAAATTTAAAAAATTTACAATAATTTGATAAAATGAAAAATCCTACAAGTAGTCAAATTCATGAATCATCATTCATGACTTTCATCATCTGCTTCGGGTGAAATGTTCGATGTTGTATCATGCCCTCTCTTGTCTTGTAATCTATCTTTTGCATCTAGCCAATCCTTGAAGCAGTTGCACATCTCTATGCTCTCATCGTTCATGCAACTTCTTTTGTCATAGATCACCCTGGTATCCGCACTAAAACAAGACTCCGATAGAACTATAGACACCGAAGGGGTTAGTAGATCACGTGCAATGGTGGTGAGAACCGAATAACTTTTCGAGTGTTCACTCCACCAGGCTAAAATATCAAAATTATTTTATACTTCACCTAAATTAGAAAATTTTCTTGCAAATAAAAATTAAGTTCAATAAATGAACTTGTTGTAGAACTAGCAAATTTTTGCCTTCTACTTATTAAATAAAAAAGCTTTCTTCTTCTACTACTGGGCTCAATGTCAGAAGTAGAAGAAGAAGATGATGAACAAGTTGTAGGAATATTTTCTACAACTTCTGATTCATACAAACTGTACATTTCAAATAATAAATTATTAATTTCTTCTTTTTTATTTCCTATATCAATATTCATATTTTCATAATATGTTTCAAGTAAAATATTTAAACCATCTTTCCTAATCCTAGGGTCTAATATTGTAGCTAAACAATAAAGGGGAGAAATGTTCTCCCAATATTTTTTAAATTTATTTTCCATCATTTCAACAATACATTGAAATTGTGGATTATTTCTATATTTAGCAAAACAATCATTAATTACCATTAATTGATATGATAAATTACAATTAATTGGATAATAAATTCCAAACAATTCATTTGTTGCATCATAAAAATGTTTTAAAAAATCTCTTATACAGACTGCAATTTCCCAGTCTTCCTCAAATATCATATCATTAGGCATTTTTGAATTATAAAAATCATAAAGAATTTGTTTATGAGATATACAACTTTCTAACATAGCATAGGTAGAATTCCACCTATGCTTTACATCTAATATAAAATGTTTATATTTTAAACCATAATTTTGGAATAAATATTTAAATTCTTATTTTCTTGCCCTTGAACTTTTTATATATATAATACAATTTTTAATTTTTGAAATATGAGTAGAAATAATATTCAAGACATCTTGAATACATAAATTTAAGATGTGACATGCACATCTAATGTGAAATAATTTACCATTTAAGCATGATTTTAATTGAGATTTTAAAATATTTATTGCAGCAATAGCTGGGCCACTATGTGGCCATTCAAGCCTAATAAAACTTAAAATTCTTTTATTCAAAAGCCAATTTTCACTAATGAAATGGCCAATAATACAAATATAACTAATATTAAATTTGGATGTCCAAACATCCAAATTAATTGCAACTTTAGAATTAAGATTTGCTAACAAAGAAATTAAATTTTGTTTATATGAATAAAAAATGTTTAAAGCATCAGTTATTATAGTATTCCTAGAAACTTTTTATATTGTGGGTTTACAGAACTACGCAACCATTTTTCTAGCTTTGGATCTTCAACTAATATAAATGGTTGTTCTGCATGTACAATATACTTAGCATGTTCTTGTCTCATTTTTTTTTCTTGTGAATATCTAAAAGTACCAAAGCTAGTCCCCCTCCTAATTTGTGTTTGGGTTGTTTCTCTCCCTTCATCTTCCTCTCGCTCATGTGTGAGCAGATGTCTGCTCAAATAACCCGTACCACCCTTGCTACATAATTCAATTGCCCAAAATACCAAAAAAACTATTTGTTATTAGGGTTGTTCACGGGTCGGGTTGGGTCAGTTTATTGAGATTTTTCCAACCGACCCGACCTAGTCGGTTTACCTGAAATTGAAACCGAAACCGACCCTGTGTTAAGCAAAACCGACCTGGTCGGTTTGAGTCGGGTTGGGTTGATTTGGGTCAGATTTGGCTCTAAGTTCAACTATGGTAATAAATTGAAATTTCAAATTTTTGATTCTTGAGAGTCAAATTGTATTAGAGATTGTGCTTGAGTTGAGGGGCTAAGGGGGGCGGACCAAGTTAAAATAAAAGTTATCAAGAAAATAGAAAGTCAAACTGTATTAGAGAAAGAATACTGAAATTTATATATTTCAAGAAACCTTTTAATCTAAGAAAAAATAACACCTAATTCTAATTGTAATTGGTTGCCTATTTGGTGTAAAAGAACATAGAAACTAGGATCCTTTGATTCTTTTCTTTAAACTTTTTCAAAAAAATTCCTTGTCTAGTTGTCTTACAATACTTGCCATTAATGTCATTCCTAACTAGAAGACTAGAAATTAAGTTAAGTTGTAATTAGGATAGAGACAACTTAGTTAAGTAGGAACTAAGTAGGTTGTAATTACTAACTAGGAACTAACTACTAAGTTGGTTCAGTTCGGGTTGAAACAGACCCGAACCATTGGTTTATGATTTTTTACAACCCGAAACCGACCGGTGCTAAAGAAAACCCGCCTGACTCAGTTTGGGTCGGTCCGGGTTGGTCGGTTTGGTCAGGTTGGATCTTCTTATGAACAACCCTATCTGTTATTTAGTTGTTGGGAGGGGTATTATGGTTATTGTAAAGTTACTTATAACTTTACCCAAAATGCCCCCCTAAACTAGTTGTTATATAGTTGTTGGGGGCATTTATGTCATTTTTTCAACCCCATAAGCAAATTACAGAAATACCTACCTAATATGGCTGTTTATAGCTGTTGGAGGCATATTTTTGTAAACCCCCCAAAAGCTGAAACTAGTCATTGGGCCCCTTTGGGAGGGGGGCCCAACGGCTATATTCCCGGGTGGGCCATGCCGTGTTGACCGGTGGTAGGTCGTGCTTTGTGCCATGTCGCGGGCGGCACAGCACGTGCTGTCATGCCGTGGCCCATGGGCTTCGAACCCCCAGCCCAGCATGACACGAAGCTCCGTGTCGGGCCTGACATGGCCCATGGGTCTTCGTGCTGGGCCGGTCCAAAATCGTGTCGGGCCATAGTCGGCCCAGCCCGATTTACACCTTTATTTACGACAATAAAGAAGCAAAATAAAATGAAAATAAGAGTTTAAAACAATGAACGTACCTAGAGCAAAACTTCGGTAGTGCGATGATTGTCTTTCTTGTTTGAAAAGAACACAAATGAGCTTAGTTTTGAGTTTAAAACAAAGACATATCGTATCTTTTCAAAATCATTGGGGGGTATTTTTGACTTTAGACAAAGTCTGTAATGTGTTATCAAAGTCTGTAATGGTCATGGTCTTACCATTTCAGATCTGAAAATGCATTTTAAATCATCTTTTCATACGCAAATCTAAATGAATGACATCTAAAAAATAACTTTTTTAGACATTAGACGTTTAAAAGTATTATCAAATGCCTTATAAGACCTACATCAATTTCAATTGAATAATATCATCTATAGTACCTAGATTCATTTCAGCTTAATAATACCAATCCTAACATTGCTTTATTTCAATTTTTTGTTATAAGCTTGTAATAAAATATGTCCTAAACTTTTTCATGATTTTCTTTCTATTTCTAAAAATTGAAGTTGTTTGTATTAGTCTATACCACATTCAATCATTTTTAATATAACATCTATTAGTCTATTAAAAATTGCAACAGATAGTAGCCTGCAATTTTTCGTTTTTTCACGCTGTTACTATTCTAAATTATATGCATAGATTTATTAAATTCTAAATTATACATCTATCCTTAATATTAAGTAGATAATATTTTTAGTGAAGAACTCAATTCCTTAGTTAAAAATAAAGATAAGCATAACTTCAAACTTGTGTTTAAATGATAAAATTAATGATTGAATATGATCAACCATGTGATGATATATTAGGGAAACGTTTGTAATTAGGAAAATTTTATTCATAAATTTATATTTTTTAATTATCAATTTTCCATTACTTAACATTTTCACAGAATTGTTGGTTGAACAAGTCCAAAAGAATAATATGAATAAATGGTGTTTAAAAACATTCAACAATAACACAACGGACAATTATTTAGTGGTATAACTCAAATGGTCTTTTGGTAAAGAATATAATATATATTACTTATCTCAATTGTTAGGTTAACTTTAAGATTAAGAAGTTTCATACCACAAATTTTCTAGAACAAATTTGTCTCAATGTGATATTTAGGGAATAACTTCCACTAATTGGTTTACTAATTCGATGACATATAGTGTATAATTCCCCTTAAATCTTAGGTGAATGACATCGAAACTAAGAAATTTATTAAAAATATTCACATTCTTAAATTAATTAAGGTGATGATGCTAATAATAATATTATTGAACTCTTTATTTTAAATATTAGAAATACAAATTAAAAGAAAAAGACATGACATTTGTGAGACTCACAAAATCTATTGAAATTGTCAATAAGAAAATGACTAAAATGATGCCTATAATAGATGCATCAATTGATAGAGTAAAAAAAATAATCTATGAAATAAGTAATGAGGAATATAAAAAACAATAGAGAGATTAAGTATTGAAACTAAAATAAAATTTATCTAATGCTTGATAAATGATTTACAAGTGAGTGGTATCTAATATTCCTACTTAAATTTAGAAGAATATGTATTAGTGAAGTTGTGGATAAATAACTTTAAGTATGAGAGGTTAATAATTTTTCACCAAAAAAGAAAAACTAATTTAGTTTTTTTTCATCATTTGGACATATTAGATTTTATTTATTATTAATTATTGGTTGAAATAAAATTTGGTAAATGAATTTTATTGCCTTAAAGACAGCTTGATAAATGAATTTTAATGAGATCATAAATTGTTTTAAATATTTTGCTGCTTTAAGAATAATTTTATGAATAAAAATTTATTGTCAAATTATGTATGATATTATTTATTATAAATTGTTAAGCATTAACATGTGTCTAAATAAAAATGGATAATATTATAAGTTAAAAAACAATTATTTCAAACTATTGAATTAATTATATGAGAAAAGTAAGAATTATAAAATCTTACAATAAAATTATGTATATTAGCATAATAGCAAAACAATATTATTTTAAAGATACCTTATCATGATGTTAATTGTTAGATTAAATGATTTGTGTAATATTATTTCAAAATAATCCCTAAAAGTTTTTAAGCATGTATATGATACCCTCTATACATATTCATTAGTTTAGTAATTTTTTTAAGACAAAGGAGTTTAGTTGAATATAATCAATATGTCTTTATTGATGAATAAGTAAGATAACAATGAAAATTGGCCATAATAAGTTATTTTGATATATAATCGACCATTTTTAGCATTTTAAAGAATTAATATCTTTATATTTTAATTCTATTTTGAAGGCTTTGTGTGAATATAATAAAAATATTATGCAATTAGAAACTTTAATGTTATTTCACTTGGGAATCTAAGCAACTTTAAGTATTATCTTTATTTTTAAATAATTATCTATGCTCCCTTAATAATAATAATTTATTTTTTAATAAATTGCATTTAAATGTTTGTCGTGTATGTTTTTTTTTTTTTTTTTTTTGCAAAATTGTATTGAGGTGATAAATGGCACACATGTCCACTTGAATTATTGATAAAAGTTGAGCCTTATGTTCAACATCAACAAATTTCTTAAATTATTACAATCTTTAATCATCAATGGTATTAGATCTATCTCATCTAGTGGAGTATTATGATTTATGTGAGATTGTCACATCATATCAATCTCAAAAAAGTAATTTTTATAGCTTTATTCTTTTTTTACCAATTAAGGTGGCATTTGATTACATTTTCCAAATGTTTAATATTTAAATTACTTGCTTTTCAAGACGCCATTTCCGTTTGGTATGCCGCCTTATTATTAGATTTGAAATCTAATTTCAAATCTTAATTCGTAAGAGGTGAGGTGGGTCCTTAATGTGATCAGATGTAATTAAAAGGTGCATAAAAGACATTAGTATCCTCAAAAAAAATTTAATATGACATGAATTGTCCCTTATATAATTTGAAAATTAGGTCATTCGAACCCTCTACGACTTGAACAAGCCCCACCGCCGTCAAACTCTCTTTGAACCCTCTCTACGACCTGAACAAGCTCTACTGCCATCAAGTTCTATCAGATGTATGGTTTCGATTTGCAGATCTTCACGTTCTCTTTCACAAGTTTAGGCTTGGATTTTTTTCTATTCTCGTTGTTTCTTGCTTATGCAAAAATTTCTTGCTTCGATTTCTCTCTATGACTTTAGGCTTTGTTTTGCAATTTCTCTAATGGTGTTCTCTGCAAAAATTCAGAGTACATCCATCTATTTTCGATTTTTGCCTTCAAACCTTAAAAGTAGAAATGATCGATTTCAGTTAATAGATACATTTTCTTTTCTTCCCCTTTTGTTTGATTGTAGTTATGTTCTCTTATTTTTGTGTTTGAAATGTTAAAGTTGTCAATTTTTTTATGTATTTGAGACATCATGTATTCGTGTTTGAAATGTTGAAAATAAATTAAGTTCTAAGCTATGGGGATTAATAATAACCAAATACTTGGTATGTTAATAATATATTATTTCACCATAGAAAATGCTAAATACTCATATAAAAGAAACATACACTACAAAAAAAAAAGGTTTTGGTGACGTTGTCTAAACATCGTCAAAAGTGCAACAAATGTCGATAAAATATTTCCACAAAGTTTGTTGAAATATCGTATTTAAAAGAGTTAGAAAGTTTTCGCAATGTTTGTGCACTCTTTTGACGATGTTTGCAAATGTTGCCGATTTTTTGGAAAAATGTCATGTGTATAAGATTTCGCAATGTTAATGAGATATTTTTAATGATATATACTAAATATCATTAAAAAACAGTTTTTGCAACGTTTAACAATCGCCGCCAAAACTTATTTAGCTTTAAAACAAAAAAAAAGCCTATACTGGCGGCCTATACTACCGGCATAGGTCATTTTTAAATAAAAAAAATGTTTTTCATATGATTGCCGGCGTAAGACCTTTTTTTAATAAAAAAAGTTTGCTAGCAATTAATGACTACCAGCATAAATCAATATTAATTAAAAAAATAATAGAAAAAACCCATTCATATGAAAATTAAAGAATTAAAATAAAATATTTAACATAGTTTAAAGTGTAAAAACTATGAGATGAAAAATTCTCTATTATCCCACATAGTTCAAATTTCCAATTTATTAATTAAAGTTATAAACAAAAAGAGCCCACAATTCTTAATAGATATTATGCAAGTTAAATATATTAAAAAAAAAGCAAACTTCCAATTACAAGTAACGATTTCAATATCAACAAGGAATCCTCCTAAAGGAATTCTAGAATATAGATCTCTGAATCAAAATCATAATCGGATTTGGAAATTTTTCAGCAAGCATAACATGATATTCACTAAGTAGTTAGTCCTTTGAACCTATGGTGCCAACAATCATTCCAAGTATGTATCAATATTCTTGCTTTTATTTTTGCTACCCTTTATCTCTATTGGATAAGGCTCCTAGCTGAAAACAAGTTGTTATTGACCTATTCGATACACTGCTTCAAGTCTTCAATTGTAGGCGAACTGCAATGCCATAGCAATCATATAGGTAAATAGAGAAAATTTTTCAAAAAATGCCCAAGAGGTAATTTCAAAGGTAATTCATTATTTTGGTTCAATTCACTAAAACAACTTTTAAATGTCAAAATTTATTTTAGCATACTAGATTTCGGAAAACACATCATACATACTAATGTAGAAGGCTTACAGTAGTCATTTTTATGAAACCTCATATCAAGAAAGTGGGTTTCTAGTTGTGATTTCAATAAAAAAGCCATTACTCAATGTTGGTGGGTTTTCTAGTTGGGATTTCAAATACAAAAGGCCATTACTCAATGCTGGTCCCAACAATTATTATTGCAAAGCACAACCAATGGTTTTTTCTTCCTTCTGTCTAACTAGGGAAAACAAGGAAAAAACAAGAGAATTGGAGTTACGAAGGAAGGTTGCTTTTGTTTCTCCTATAAAATGGACAAATATTTTTATAGACTGTAAATTTCAGCTATTATCTCCACCTCTCTTGCAACAAAATATTTGTTTTCAGTCCTTTTTAATTAGATTGTAAAATTTCAGCCATTATATCCACCTCTTTTGCGGCAAAATATTTGTTTTCAATCCCTTTTAAAATGGCAAGGAAAACATTAACATGGTAAAAGAGGTGAAGTTATAAAACACAACTCACTTACTTTAGAATGAAAAAAAAAATTTGTATCTCATTAAAAGAGAAAAAAAACTCGGTCAATTTTCAGTTGAAACAAATGGAACCTTGATAATAGAATTATCACCATGAGGCTACCCATCATAATGGCCATATAAACCTCAAAAGAAAAAAGAGTCCAAACAAAGAACACACAAAAGAAAATTTATGATAGTTTGAAAAGATTTCGGAAGAGCCAAATGAAATCCTATTCGGATGCAAAATATCTTCTTTGAAAAATGCTAAAGGGACAAATAACTCTTCAACCATATAAAGCAAAGTTACTAGAAATGGGCATTGGAGCAGACACAACCGTTGCAGAACTCCCCATCCCCGCCTCTTTCTCTCAACTACCGCCAGCCTCTTCCAATCGTGACAACTCAAAATCAGAAAACAACCCTTCTTCCACCGTCGTGCTATGACCGCTATTGAATGTCGCCTCGTCCTCTTGGCAACATATGATCAGAGAAAAAAGAAAAAACAAATTAGGGTTAGAAAATGGGAATGGGCACCTCTTCTCTCTCTCTCTCAAACAATTCTTTGATTTGATATAATGCCCATGGACGCATGGGTGTTTGAATTTTGGGGGTTTAAGAGCGGGCCTAGCCACCCAAGCGGGATTGGGAATATGGGTTTATTAACTAATAATACAAAATAAAATATTAACCAATAATTATTCATTAATAATAAATAATTATTTATTAATATCAATTAATTAATGAAATATTAATAATAATTGTTAAAATAAAATATAAAATACTACAAAAACATTGATTCTTTAACCTAAGTTCAGTTTGGGTCGGGTTTGGGATTTGGTTGACAAGCCCTACTAGATCATGATTAGGGGTGCAAGCGGGTCAGCACGGCCCACACTCTCGTATCATGTAGCCCATGGCCTTTAGGTTGGCACGACCCATATATATATTTTATCTATAATATATAATATTTATATGTTTTATATATTTATATATAATATATAATATATTATATATTATATAAATTACAATTATATAATAATATATAGTATATAATATATTAATAAAATAAAAAAAAATAATTTTATTATACTATTTTATTTAATTACTGTATATGTAAGCAATTGTATATTTGTATACATCAAGATTCATATAAAATTAAAAATTTAAGTTTTTTTTTAATTTTTTAAATAAATAACTTTGGTTCGTCCACGGCCCGGCCTGACCCAAGGCTCAGCCCATGGACCAGCCCGACTTGGCCTGCACTTTGTGTGGGCGACATACAAGCTGTGTCGTGCTGGCCCAACACAACCCGTTTTACACCTCTAGGGTTAAGGTTAACCTTACCCGACACTAGTGGTGAAATCTTCAACCTTAACTCTAATCCAATTTGAAAGCTGTTGATTTGGGTTGGTTCAACTTGGTATTCAACTGAACCTTATTAGGTTGGGTCAGGTTTGAAAAATTGCATGTTAAGAAGTTATCTCAAGTTGGGTTAGGGCAATAGGGTGTTCATGGGTCAAGTCAGGTTGGTTTTGTTAAAAGTTGTTTGACCAATTGAATCAATCTATTCGGGTTAGAGAACTGATCAACTGAAATTGACTGGCCATTAGCAAAAATCAACCAACTTGAGTTGTACCATTTTGGGTCGGTTTATCCGTTTGGTTAGTCTGTTCAAAAGATTTAAATTTAAAAATTAAATGTATATTAAAAAATTGTAACAACATTATTATAAATTTAAATTTATAATATAAAATGTTTTAAACTAGGAAATGTTGGAAATTTCCCACTTTCCCATATTAATAATTTAAATTCAAAATATAAAATATTAATATATCCCTACGGTTGGGTCACATCAGTTTTAGTTGATTTACACATGGACAAATCGAAACTAACCCGACCTCTTGGGTTAGCATAATGGTTGAACCAAAGACAACCAAAAATACTAGAAAAGCAACCAAGTCGGGTCAATTGAGTTGCGTTGGGTTGGTCAGTTTTGTCAGTTTTATGAATAGGCTTATAGAACGACAACATTGGAGGGTCGGGCTTGGGTTGAGACAAACCCATGCTAAACCTAACCCGTTGACATCCTTAGTGACAAGTCCTTCAAGGTTAATTAATTAGTTAAGTAAATATAAATAATAATCAATTAACTAGTTAATTAATTCATTATAAAATAACCAACAAAACATTATTAATTAATTAAATAATAATGACAAATAAATTAAAATATTATTTAACATTTAGTTAATTAATACTTGTTATTGAGGTTGGTTTGCCCACCATTTTCCTTTTTTAGCTAACTAGTGAAACATATAAATTTTCCATCTATTTATATATCTATCATTACTATAATTTTAAAGTAATTTAAACTAAATACAATTAATGTATAAATATTTTAATTATAATTAATTATAATATGCATAAATTTAAATTCTATTTTAATATTCAAAATATTTTTAATTAAATATGAGTGTATAATTAATATTTAAATATAACTTTGTAAGATTAATGAATGAACTAACAAAATTAAATAATTAATTATCTCAAAATATTAATTACTTTTATAAAACTTAAAAATCATTAATAAAAAGTAACATTTTCACTTTGAAATTCAGTTTATTTGGTTCATTTTTTAATTGAACAAATGGCATACTCACCTCTAATGAAAAAACTAGTTAATTAATTAATAAACCAATAAAATAAAAATTATAACATAATAGAAAGCATTATTAATTAATAATGACTAATTGATTAAAATAATATTTAATATTTAATTAATTAATAATTGTTATTGGGGTTGCTTTACCTACTATTTTTCTTTTTTTTACAACTAACCAATCAAATATAAATATTTTCCACCTATTTATTTATCTATCATTACTACAATTAATGTATAAGTATTTTAAATATAATTAATTATAATATGCATAAATTTAAATTTTTATTATCAAAATAATTTTAATTAAACTGAGAGTATACTTAATATTTGAATATAAATTTCTAATATTAAGGAACAAACTAAGAAAATAAATAATTAATTATTTCAAAACATTAGTTATATTTATAAAACTTAAAATAGTTAATAAAAATTAAAACTATCACTTAATATATAAACATATTTCTATATGTATTATCAAATTAACTATAATTAATTTTACAATTAATTAAATTAAGAAATGATAAAAAATAACAACAACAACAACAATAATAATAATAATGATAAGTTGTGGTAAATAGTAGTAGTTGTAGGTAGGGTAAGACTTGGTTGGGAGACGGTCTCTTTGAAAGACAGAGAAAGACCAAGAAGTGAGGGAGATTGGCTTTCGGGTTAGGGTGCTAGGTAGAGTAAGGAGTCCAAGGCAAATGGTGCTTGAATGTTGAGTGCTTGATGAATTCCAATACGATGAGGATTTATATTTATGGGAGAGATCCCGAGATCCTAAAAGGTAGGAAATAAAGGTACTTATAACCTATCGGGAAAGGGAATATTGGATTTGCTGTCAATCATTAAGTGCGCCATCGAGGTTTCACTACGTGTCTTGTGGGGATCTTCTTGAGGATCAACTTTCCTTTCACTCAGGAGCCCTCATAACTTACGTGTGTTATTACCTTTTGCGTGCTTTGCTTAATCGACATGGCGCTAGTGACGTCACCACCTGGCTGGCGAAGTCTTGTTAGCCCTACGTGGCACTTCGCCACGTCCCTTAATTTGTCGTGGGTTTATCACGGGTCTGAGCACGTGTAGGCCTTGCTATGGACTCGGCCCAGGTTTCCCTTGGCTCGGGCTGCGAGTGGGCTCATCATGGGTGTGCGATGGACCATGGGTTATCGCAGTTCTACGACCTACGACGTGGGTTCATCGCAGGCCTGTGGTGCTTTGCAGGTTCATTGCAATAGGGAAGTTGGCTATAGGCTTTTCATGTACAACCCCGTGGTACCAATTCAGTGTTTAATGTTCTCTTATGGACTGTAAGGACACTATATACCCACATTAGCCCCCTGCTTATCTGTAAGTGGGAGCTTATCGATTAGCACTTTGCTTTCGTGTTTGTTTTTGGGTCTTGGGTGAGTTGGATTACGTGCATTAGGTCTGGGAATTTGCCCTATTTTTGTGATTTTGTATAGATGAGTGTGTTCTTTGTCTGTAATGGGGTGTCTTGAATTCCATAGTTTAGCCCCCCTGTCTTTTGGTGATTTACTTCCTGTCGATGGTCAATGCTATGCTCTGTTTGTGTATTTTTGCCCCCTGACCAATGATGGGAAGAAATCAGCAAAAGACACTAGAAAATGCTGCTTCTAACTGCCTCCTTTCTACTAATGGGTGGATTGATGTTCGGTGTGTAAATTTTGACTCCCCTGGTTATTTGCAGAGGGGTTTTTGTTGGAGTGTCAAGCCCCCTTGACTATTATCAGTGAGAAAGGAACTGGCGGAGGGTTCTATTGGTACTATCTCAGTAGGAATGAAGCCCCCTTGTGTGATGGTGCGGTAGACTGTTCGATCGACGATGGGTGATTGAACTGCTAGCGTGTTATATTGTCGACGGGGGTTGGGACAGTCATTGGGCCCATGTGGCAGTCATGATTAGTGATCTCTTCGTTAATTAAGCAGTAATTAATGTGGCCTGACCACTCGTGCAGCATCATTTCGTTACCTGACATTTAAAATGGCAGTAGCACACGTGGCACTATGTTTGAATGAATGCGCCATTTTATCCTGCCTTTTAAAGGGTGTTATGTAAATTACATGGGTTACTTTTCCACTAATCATTATTTTGGGTCTTGTATTAACGTATATTCATCTTCTCTAGCATCGTTTGGCATTTCGCATGCGTGGGAAAATCCCTATAAAAGTGTAGGGAAACCGCATCAGTTCTCCCTTTTACCTTCTTGTTGTCGTCTTTGTAGTGTTCTTTGTGTCCTAGCTTGCTTCGCGAAACCCTTTTCAATTCCTTTTCTTGTTTCGCATTCCTTTCTACCGATCTGTTTCTTGCCTCTCATGGCTACTCGCCAAGGAAAACCGGACTGTCCTTTCACTGACTTCGTTAGGGAAGTCGATACCGCTGAGTTGTTGATGGAGAGAAAAGCGACCCTAGCGGTCGATGGTGGGAGGGGTTTCTGGCCTCCCATACCGGTGTCCAGGGGTAAGGGTGGCTCTTTTGATGTCGTCACTGGCGCAGAGCTAATGTGTCTCTATGACCGTTTGGAAGTGTCCATGTCGTACAAGTGTCAGGAACCCCGAACTGATAGTTCAAAATCCCCCAACAGTTATACTGCCTGGATGTAGTACATTCTTGAAAACCCCATGTATTGCTGGATGTTGTAGGATTTCAGGCTTCTCAGATTCGTGGATTGTTACACAAATCTCACGGGTCGGGAGGGTGTTTAGTATGTTGGTCATCTGCTGGGTCACTAGTGTTGCCACACCCACACCTTCGTGGGTGCATTTAGGGAATTTACTGTCACGGTCGAGGATGTGGTAACCCTGTTGGTTCTACCGGTTGGGGTTCTGTGTCTGCGCAGCATTTGTAGCACATTGAATCCATTCCTGTGGATTTGAGAAGCTTCTTGGGGAAGTTCTTCCTTATAAAGCACTGGTGGACCAATCCACCACTCGGGGCAAGATGCCATTGGACCAGTGGTCGGAGTATTGGTTTGAATCTCGTGGCGGGAGGGACGTCATGGTGCGGGGTGCTGGCATGCAATGTCATCTTGCAGCCTATATATTCTATATGTGGCATTGCGTTTGTTGTTCCCAGGGGTCCCTGATTATGGCATTCACATTGTATTGATTCCCCTAGTTGTTCTTGTTGCCAGCGCCCATCAAATTCCGTTGGCGTCTATGTTTCTTGGCTACCTGTATGAGCAACTGGATGGCACCGTTTAGCAGCTCAATGACTCTAGTTGCAAGAGGCGCATAAGTTATATCTTTGCCCCATTCTACTAGATGTTCCTCTGTGAGCGATTTGAACTCAGTGTCACGCCGTGGCGTCTGTCTCTGATTCGTGTCCATGTTGCTATTCTCGCCAGTGATGGAGCGGAGGAGAAGGTTTTCGAAGTATGCAGGGGGAAGCATTGGCTCCTTGCCAATAGACATAAACAATTTAAGATGAACGAGATCAGTGTGAAGTTGGCTTCTCTCGATGGCTTTGTGTGGAGGCCATACGCTCGCATGGTGCGTCACACCATGCCATTCTGTATTGGTGTGCTTGTTCCAGAGGGTGGTGACTATCAATGCACGGTTGACATGAGGAGTGCTACTATGGGTGTGGCACGACTAGTGACTTGGTTTGGCATCATTGCCTATCTTTTTGATCGTACAGGTGATGCGTAGTTAAGTGTGTACCAACCTGGCTGGGTGCTGCGTCAGATCGGATACGACGACATAGGGGCTCAATTGTTGAGGTCTGGTGGGGAGGATGTATTCTGGGTGCGCCGCCACAGCCTTGCCTTCCCCGGGTGTGTACGGTTCCCATTAGCTGGTTATGAAAGGTGCAGGGTTGCAAGTCCTTTCATCTTTCTTATATTTGTGCATTGTTTGGGCCCCGCCTTCGTCATGTTTGATATAAACGTCGTTATAGGTTCAAAAGTAAGCATCGTCAAACGTTGAGTTCAGACGGTGTTGGAGACAAATGTCACTGAAAACATATGGCGCGAAGGAGCGGGGATGGTGGGAAAGAGTTTTTGCAACGTTTACTTTAAACGTCGTCAAACATTAGAAAGAAATGTTGCGGAAAGTAACATTTGGCAACAGTTATGTATAACCGTCGGTAAAGGTTATTTTGCTGCAAAATTAAACGTCGCAAAACTAACACCCACCAAAACCCCCTTCTTTTTTTGTGGTGGTGAAATCTCCAAATAGTGCATGTAGGAATGAGTTCAAGACCTCAGAGATAGACCATCATTTGTTCATCTCTCTCAAATCAAAATCCCACAAGACTGACAAGGTTCTTATGATGAACCCGAGATAACAACTCTATCTTAGTTTTGAACTCAATGTTACCCTACATTGATCCCCGTTGAGCTGTTTTAATGGCAACCAATTGACCTATGGAAAGTGTTCCTCTGTAAACCTGTTAAGGTATTATCATCAGAATACATGAACTATACATATTCAAAATAAGAGATATAGAAACAGGTTTACCTTCCCATAACCCCCTGATCCGATAGCATTGGCTTCTGAGAAACTATTTGTGCTTTTCTTAAGCTCATTAAATGTGAACTATCTTGCTCCTTTTAATTGAAGTATGCTGCCACTATTGTTGGGGTCCCAATAAGCTGCATTGTTATGGCACTAAACATTCACAATAATCCTTAAGAAGGTATACACAGCAGAGACAAGATAAGAAACTTACAGAATTATTTGATCTTGAGGATGAGTCAATGATAAATAAAGAGAAGATCCATTAGAGTGAAATTTAACAATAGTACATTAGATTACTATGGTCATACTAGGATATGCTTTTAATTACCTGCCAAGGCACCACAACTCCAACATTTCATAATTTGCACCTATATTGATTGTAGCTCTTGGTGGTTGATTTGGGTTACAACCTTTTATTGCAAAGTTTGACCATATTTTATTGTCATGTGGTAGCAATTTGCTGCACTTCTTTCCCCCCATACTAGTGTGCAGCATGATGTGTTTTCTTTTCAATGAAATGCATATAGTGTTTGGATTCTGCTAGATTTTGGTTGACTGTTTGAAATATCTCTACCAGAATGGAGATTTTAGGATTTCTGGCATTTGTTTTTTATTTTCTGGGGGTTTTTTGAAACTTTCTAGTTACCACATGCCATTTTGGTTACTTTTGTTTTTTTATCCCTTTCTATTAGCAACAAGATCAAAAGAATTTATTGGATGAAAAAATAGAGTTAATACAATCCCATGATCCTCAAAGGTAAGGAGATTAGGGATCTATGGTCTTACGACTGATAATATACTGTATAAAAAGAATGTCAGTACAAAATTATACCTGCTTTAAAATTTCAATGTAGTGCCTTATATTTGTTTGTTATTGTTGTTATTATTGCTTCATAGAAAACTTGATTTTTCTATCTTCCTTTTGAAGACACTGAAATGATGTTAGTTTTGAGTTATAAACCCAAATTATTGATTATTTTCATCCTATTGGCTACAAAGAATCTAAGGCAGACAGATGATTTTGATTTTGTTTTTAAACTGAAGCAGAGTTTTATATATTAACTTTAATTTTGATTTTGGTTTAATATTATTCAGCTTGCTTTTGATTCATTTGTCATCATTTTAGCTTTGTTTCAAAATAATTGTGGCTGTGTAACTTGTTACATTGCATTCCTAGAGTATAATGAGATGCTACTACTAAATTGATGTTAAAATCATTGAAATAAAAAGGAGAGCATAGGTATGTGGGTATTTCTAAGCTGATTTTTGACAGACTATCTCTTAAACCTAAACCATCTGGTGTTGGGCATTCACTCATTTAGCCAGCATGTGTCAAGCTATATTATGTGGATTTTTGGATTCTGGATCTGATTTGAAGTCCATGTGTATGTATCCTGATTGGTATAATGCCATACATGTGATATAACAACTGAAGCCACAAGAAGCCTTATACTATCTAACCATTCCATTCAATCAAGGGAATTATCTTTCTTCAAGGCCTTAGCATGCTTGAAATTATTAAGAACTGGTAGTGGAACTCACAAAGAGAACAACCTCACAATATGTTGATTATGTTTAGCAAGATCTTTTCTGTAGCTAAACATGCCAATGAACATTTTCAGTAGCAACAAGGTAAGGTAGAGAGATGAACTCTACCATAGATGTATCTCTGAATTGCAAAACATTTATGAATTCACTCCAGAACTAGAGTTGAAGTTGTAGCCAATGTTGTTGGGCCAGGATGTAGCAGTTGAAGTGGGGTTATCAGAGAGGGTGTTGATGTTTCAATGTGACCTGAACTGGATATCCCAAAAACAGAGGAAACATGTCGAGAAATAATTTGACTTCTTGGAGTTTGATTCTTCTTGGTTTGTTGAAAGTTATTATAATAATATGTTGCTGATATAATTAGATTTATAAATGAGTATGTTTGTTTTGCTGATATAATTGGATTCTAGTTTGGACCATGACATTAATGCATGCATAGAATAAAATGGCTTATGCAGGCAATTTTAAGTTATCTATTATTTCTTATTGTTTTGAGAAATTTCTTGTTGTTATAACTCTATATGCTTTGAGATTGGGTTTTCTACTTTTGATATAGGTTAGACATTACCATTTATAGAGGGGTTTGGAATGGCTACTGGAGATAATTTTGATAAAGTCACTTGGAAGGACCCAGCCCTACAAAAACTATTGTTGGACTTGTGCACTGATGAGGTGTCCACTCATGGGAGACAAAGTGGGTCACTTAAGAAAAAATCGTGGGCACAAATTCAGAAAAACATAATGGAAAAGATCCAGAAGAATTTTTCACAGAAGCAACTAAAAAATGGTTTCGGTTATTTGAAGAGAAAATATCAATTATGGGTAACCCTTATCAATAGGACTGGAAATGGATACAACCCGTCTATTGATACAGTGGAGTAGTCAAGTGAGTATTGGGAAGAGTTCTTGAAGGTAACTAACTTTGTTGTTGATAGGTAATGTATATGTGTAGGATCTAATAGGATGGGTTGTTTGTTTGTATTATAACAGGCCTACCCAAATGTGAAGGTATTTAGGTATGCAGGATCACAATTTATCGATGAGTGTAGAGCATTATTTGATGGGGCCTGTTCAACTGGAGAAGTTGGTTGGACTCCATTGGCAAATAGGTCGGGACCATTGGCCTCTACGGGTGTATCAAATGCTTCACTAGGTATTGGTTTTGATGGTGAGACACCAGATGGTGGTCCTATTGACATTGGTGACACACCTATCACACCTCCTGCAAGGTCCAAGCCTCAAACACAATAGACTTTTGAGGAATCTACAGGTCCAAGTGAACACCCCTTTAAGAGGCAAAAAAAATTCACAAGTGAGCTTGATGTTAAGGTGGAGAAGCATCTTGATATTATGATTGCTGAGGATGGAGGGCCAACTGTAGAAGAATGTATTCAAAAGCTTAATGATTTTGGTTGGACACATAATACTCCTTTATATATAGAGGCTTCAATCATCTTTGTGGAAAGCCTAAAAGCAAGAGATGAATGGGCCCGTTGGTGTAGATCTTATGACACACCTGATGAGGAGTGATTAAACAGTGGATATCACTTCATGCTAAGAGGATGAACTTATCGTAGGACTTCTCCATCGGTTTCAATCGTACTTGGACTTGATGTTTTGGTTGATCATATGGAACTCCCCTTTTTTGTTTGTTTTAACCAGTTTGGGATGATATACTTGGATTATACTTTTTTGGTTTTTTTTTTGATATTTTGAGTATGTTACATATGCTCTTATTTTGTGACACTTGGTGACTTGATGTAGTTGATATTTTGATGTTTCTCTTCAACATGCTTGAAGATTTGCTTTTAGATTAAACTCAATGTGAAATGTAAACCATCAGGTACCTAAAAAAACATGTTGACACCTAGGATGAAGAGGTTGGGTAGGATTATCCTCTTATATTGGTATATGAAAAAAATTTTACGGAGTCATATTCCAAGGATGCTAGATTGTGAATCTGCATAGCCCAGTTATATCTATACACAGGAGCTATTAAATGAAAATGACCAGCAAACCATCAAGGTGATGAGGATACTAGTTGAAGCATATGTATGATTCCGTGGCCATTTTCGTAATCGCGGATGGTTGCATGATAGCCGATACATATAAGTGGAGTAGAAGATGGCTATGTTTTTGTTGTGTTTAAGCCATAATGAAAGGTTCTCTATTCTGAAGAGAAGATTCCAACACTCCACCCAAACAGTGCATACATACTTCCATCAAGTGTTAACTGCTATGATGGAATTTGCACGAGAAATGATCTGCCCAATTACATTTGATCCAAACCCAAACATCCCAGGGCACCATAAACGACTCTAACAAGTATTCAAGGTAAATAATTGACAATATCACATAAGTTTCATAATTTTGATTAGGATAGGGGTTGAGCTCAAAACTAGTTTTCTTTTGTTGTCAAAGGGTATTGTTGGTGCTTTATATGGAACACTTGTTCACGCTGTGGTACCATTGGAAAAACAACTAGCATATTGAGGAAGAGGAGGGAAAGAATGTTTACAAAATGTGTTAGTTGTTTGTGATTTTAATATGGTGTTTACATATGTTTATGCTGTCTAGGAAGGAACAACACATGATGCTAGGGTTTTACATGAAGTTGCATACAACCCTATCAAGAATTTTCCATTTCCACCTACTGGTAAGAATGGTGTAGTATGGGTGCTCTTTTTTTTAATAAATTCATTTTTTTTTATAAATAAGTTTGATTGACATAGACAAGTACTATCTTTGCGGTGCTGCATACGCAAATGAAACACTTTATGGCACCTTGTTGAAATGTGCGATATTGGGTAGCAGACTTTCATCGTGAGTGTGATAGAATGAAAGAAGAATGATTCAATCGGGCACATGCAAAGTTAAGAAATGTAATTGAGAGATTGTTTGGTATTTTGAAAGCTTGGTTTCCAATTCTTAAACGGATGACACCTTTCAATCTCCATGTCAAATAGGACATAGTCATTGCATGATTCACTGTCCGTAACTATTTGAGAAGGGAATCAATAGTTGATACCCTTTTCAATGAATATGATGAATCTAATATGCAAGTGCCTAATGAAAATGTAGATGAAGTAGAGATAGAAGAGCACTACGATGGAGAGACACCTCATAGGAAAGCTGATGCATAGCTCATGGCTTTGTTGCAAGAGGAAATTACACAAGAATTATTAAATAGAGACATGCATTGAACTACTTATCTTTGATCCTAATTATATACTTGAACTATATAGAATTGCTTTTTTGTTTGTAGTGTACTATTATGGTTATGTACATGAACAAACTTTTTTTATGTAGGGAAAATGGTTATTAGGCGTTCTCCAATATTGTGTGCATGTGGGGCTGGATATATGGAACTTTACAAAGTCAGGACAAATGAAAATCGAGGAAGAGTGTTCTTGCATTGCCCAATGTGGGAAAAGCATACACACTCCCTTTATTGGGTCGGTGAACTGATTATCGACCTAGTGGCAGAGCTTAAGGAGTTCAATCAACTCACTTCATGGCTTGTAGAAAATCCGAATATCGCAACCGCTAGAGGAAGAGATGACACTTGGACGCAACGTGCATCTCTTATATGCAATGTCATCCAGTTTATTATTATTGTCGTTTTAATTTTTTGTTTATTACTGTTGTTACAGTTGCATAGGGTAGTTATGTGACATATGAACAAATGACAATGGTTAGGATAATTATATGTATGATGTATGGGCATTTAGATGATGACCATCACTTTATTATGTGTAAACTTATGTTTTGTAGTAAATGTTCCATAACTTTTAAATTTTTATCATTGTTTATTCGTATTTGGTGTTGCAAATTTTTTAATTAATTATAAAATATTATTTTATATTTTAATAATTTACTTTTAAATTTTAAAATTTTTATATTCTTTAATTAAAGTAATTATTATATATCTTATTTTTTATTAATTAAACATGGAATTTATTAAAATTTATTAATGCTATTTGATTTTTAATTATTAATTAGTAACTATTAATTTTTATTGATTATTTTATTTTTTATTAAAATTTCCTCACTTTAAAATTTTTTAGAAGTGATTAATTATTTTTGTTAATTTAATTGTGTTGTTTATTATTTATTAATTACTTTTAGTAATTATTAACAATTATTATTTATTTCATTATTTTTTATTCGTGTTATTTCATTATTAATAATTATTAATTAGTAACCATTAATTTTTATTAAACTTTAATCATTTTGTTATATTAAATAGTGATTAATTATTTTTTATTAATTTAATTATGTTATTTATTAATTATTAATTATTTTTTATTCATATTAGTTCAATATTATTAATTATTAATTAGTAGCCACTAATTTTTAATGATTATTTTAATTTTTATTAAACTTTAATCATTTTGTAAATTTTTAATAGTAATTAATTATTTTCTATTAATCTAAGTATGTTATTTATTATTTATTAATTATTATCAATTATTATCTATTTAATTGTTTTTTCTTCATGTTAGTTCAATATTATTAATTATTATTTCACCATTAATTTTTATCGATTATTTTAATTTTTATTAAGTTTTAATCATTTTATTATTTTTAATAGTGATTAATTGCTTTTTTATTAATTTAATTATATTACTTATTTATTTTTAATTATTAATTAGTAACCATTATTTTTTATTGATTATTTTAAATTTTAATCATTTTATTATTTTTTAATAGTGATTAAATATTTTTTATTAATTTAATTGTGTTATTTATTAATTATCAATTATTTTTAGTAATTATTATCAATTATTATGTATTTAATTATAGTTTATTTGTGTTAGTTCAATATTATTAATTATTAATTAGCAACTATTAATTTTTATTGATTATTTTAATTTTTATTAAATTTTAATCACATTAATATTTTTTAATAGTGACTAATTATTTTTATTAATTTAGTTATGTTATTTATTATTTATTAATTATTTTTATTAATATTTTTTATTATTATCAATATTATTAACTATTAATTAGTAAGCATTAATTTTATTGATAATTTTAATTTTTATTAAATTTTAATCACTTTAATAATTTTTTAATAGTGATTAATTATTTTATTAACTTAATCATGTTATTTATTAATTATTAATTATTTTTTGTAATTATAAATTAATTTGTATAATTTCAATATTATTTTGAATTTGATAAATTATTTTATATGAAATAGTACAAATTGAGCTCAAATTTACCAAATAGTCTATTCTTTGTGCAAAATAGTACAATCTAGGTATTTCAGATGTTAAAGGTTTGGTTCAACACAAAAAAGTTTAATTATTCAGAACCTCTAAAAAGTAGAAAAGCATCAATGTCTCTTTTCAGATTTCAGACACTTTTAATATCTTTCTAACTTTTCAGATTTTAGATTTATCAAATGCCACCTAAATGTTCACTTTAATTATTAAAGAAACTTGAGCCCTATGTTCAAACTTGATAAATTTCTTGAATTGTTATCATTTTCAATCATTAGTGATATTAGAGCCATCTCATTTAGTGATATTAGCCCTAGAAAAGCAACATTGATAGTTATTTTCTTTTTTGGTCAATTGATTTTTTTTTTAAAGAGAAAACATGTTTCCAACTTTTTGTTGTCTTCTCACATTCTATCCAAGAAGAGCATCCAACAAACATTAGATCTAGTTAACAACAATGTCTTTTACAAGATTGAACGAAACAGGTGTGTTCATTCTATTATTTTTTTTTGTTCCTAATTTGAATTGTTTGCACTATTCTTGCATGAATCAAAATCTATTACATTTAATCTACATGGGATATGTTTAGATTTGAGTTTTTTAAATTTTGTTTGAAAATTGAAAATCTGTTGTTGCTAATGTTGATAGAGTTTTATTTGACTTGAGTTTAGTTTTTTCTTTATTCCATTAGTTCTTGCTATATGATTCATTAAACATATTTTTAGAGAACTGTGTTGTCTATTTTAATCTTAACATTTTGTTTAGGTCTACGGATACAATTAAAGATATGTATTATTTATTTATTTACTTAAATTTAAAATGCATAACTTTTTATTTATTCGTTATAGTCATTTAGCTTTTTAAAATTCTATTATCTCTTTTATTTTTTTTTTTTGTAAAATTGATTAAATTGATATTAGTTAGACCTGCTGTAGATATAATTTGCTTATGTGATATTTGTTTGATAAGAACTTATGAATGCAAAAATTTTCACATTTTTTATATGTATTATATTTTCTTTTAAACACGGGTTATTATTATTATTATTATTATTATTACTTTATCCCATTAATCCTATAAACATTTCAGTGCTCCTATTTTGTTCACTAAATCTTGAATTATTTGTCTATGTTATTTGGATCTAAATTTCTTTTGTTTAATTGCCTTTGTTTCTTCTTCTAATTACAAGGTATAAAGTGTGCATAACATTATTTATTTTTTTTAGCTTGTTTTTGGTATTGAACTAAAGTATAAAACACTTGGAAAGTGAGGGCTTAAATCTTTAAAAGAGTTAAGCCCTTCAGTTTTTTATTTTACATTTTTTTTAACTATGAGTGGTTTTCTACTGTTGCTCTTAAACTTATTAAAACTGAAAAATTTAATAATATAAACTTTTCTATATGGAAACATAGGATTATTAAAATCCCCGAGAGAGAAAATATAGAACATATCTTAACTAGTGATATTCCTAAAGTTCCAAAAAGTGATATAGCTGCTACCGTTGATCGTAATTATGCTAAATTTCTTAAAGAAAATAAAATTACTAGATTCAAAATGCTTACATTCATGGAACTTGGTTTAAATTAATTTTTAAAGAATACAAGTATGCTAAAGATATGCTCAATGCTATTATTAAAACTTATGTGCAATTATTGATTATGAAATACTATGCATGCAAAATAAAAGAATTCGATTTTGTAGTAGATCATATTAATAACATGAATGTGATAATTAAAGAACTTGTTGCATTTAAAAATCCTATTCCTAAAAAATATATATTTCTACTATACTGCATAGCTAATCTTATTTATGGGAACCGATAGTTATCTCCCTAAACTTTTCTATAACTGATCTGAAACTTAAATCTTATCACATTATTAGTATTAAATGTTGAAAAAAATAACAAAAAGAACTCAAATCAAGATATGATGATTAATACTACTACTACTACTAAGACAGATAACAACCCAATAAAAACAATAAAGTATAACGGAAATTTTAAAGTGAAAATAAGTGGCGTAAAAATTATTATAAAAAAAATACTTCAAAAAAGTAACTTGTTACAATTGTGGAAATTTTGGATATACAAAATCTCATTGTAGGGAGCTCAAGAAAGAAAAAATAAGAATTAAAATAACAAAAATAACTATCGAAAAAATAACAAGAACAATAAGAATTATGGAACTTTTAAAATTAAAGATATTACTTATGTAATTTTAGATTCCTTCATAACTGATTCAAATTATCATTACTAGTGAATAAATTTTAGTTCAACGAAACATGTTTCAAAAAATAGAGAATTCATGAATTTCAAGGAAATGCAAGTGGGAGAACACAAGTTATACATGAAAAATAACACATATTGTGATGTTTTAGCTGTGAACTCTCTTAAAATTCTCATAGATGGAGTACAATTTTGATATTAAATGATGTCCTGTATGCTCTCAATATAAGGAGAAATTTATTATCTATACCCTTGATGGATGAGAAGGGATTTGAATTTAGGTTAAGGTAACATGGGAGAGTCTTAATAAAGGAAGAGAAATATGATAGAATGTACCATTTGCTTATTTCTAAAAATTCTTCTGTTTCTGCTTACCCCTTTGCTTATATAGTAAATGATGATGCTTATATATGACATTTAAGGCTTAAACATATAAATAAGGATAAATTAAGTAGAATGAGTAATGTTTGATTAATATCAAAACTAGACTCTAATTTCCAACATTGTGAACTTTGTCCTAAGGGGAAAATGACAATACTACCCTTTGGTAAATGGCAAAAATGTAATGAATTGTTAGGAGTATTCCATTTAGATGTGTGTAGCCCCATAAATGTAAAACCCAAATGAATGTAATACTTTAAACATTTATAATTTATTACTTTAGATTTGGGTAGATTTATTTGATAAAAAAAGTCCAATATGCTAGAAAAATTCAAAGAAAATAAAAGTAAAATGGAAACTCAATTGGGAAAAAAAATCAAAGTATTTAGGAGTGATAGAGGATGAGAGTATATCTCTTAAATCTTTGATACATTTTGTAGACAAGTAAGAATGAAGTATCAATTAATCATGAGATATACCCCTTAACAAAATGTATATATATTAAATCACTCTACATTAGGAAACTTCTTTTGGAAACCCTAAGTATTGCGGTCTACAAATAAAAAAAAGAATCACTAAAATAAATAATACTTTATAAAATGTAGACTAGTAGAAATTTAGATCTATCACATATTAAAAGTTGGGGCTAATGTGGTTATGTGTTAATCCCTAGTCAACGAAGAATAAAACTAGAAAATATAAATATGAAATGTATATTTATAGGATAACCAAAAAATTCAAAGTATTACATATTCATATATCATAAGGCACATGGCATAGAAGTAATTGAAAATAGGAATGTCATATTTTATAAAAGATATATTAGTTATGAAAGAAAGTGACAAATTAATTGAGTTATTTAAAATAAGTGAAAAAAATGATAACATTTAACAAGAAGATGAAAATGATAGAAACATAAGAAATGACACAATTGATAGAATCCAAATAGAGAGATATTTGTCATTAAAGTTAAGAGATTACCATACCTTTATTACTGAATGTAAAGAAAACATAGAAGAACTAAATGACCAAATAAACTTTGCTCAATCCACAAGTTTTCTTGATTGTGATAAATGAAAAGTTGTGAGGGAAAAATTAAAAGATATAGATTATAAACAAACTTATTTCTTCATAGCAAAATTTACCTCTATTAAAATAATATTAGCTTTTGTTGTATATTTTGACTTAGAATTGTGTTAAATGGATGTAAAAACAACATTTCTTAATGAAGAATTAAATGAAGAAGTCTATATGAAACAACCAAAAGGATATGAAATACCAAAGAAAGAAAATAATGTATATAGATTAAGAAAGACATTGTATGGGTTAAAACAAGCCTTTATAATATGGTACTATACTCTCTATAATGCAATTATGAGTATAAATTATGTGTCAAATTCATATGATCATTGCATATATATACTAAGAATAATGGGAGATTTTACATGGCTCTATGCCTATGTGTAGATGGCATACTTTTAATAGGAAAATATATTTAAAGCATTAATCTAACAAAATAATGATTAAGTTAAAGATTTGAAATGAAGGATATGGGTGATGCCAATTTTATAGTAGGCATTAAAATTAAACAAGATAGAAAATATAGAAAATGTTTCTCTTTCTCAACCAACCTATTTGCATAAAATATAATTAAAAAATTTAGGATAAAAACATACAATTCGATAAGACTCCAATTGAAAAAGGAACAAAATTAAGTAAAGAAATGTCTCCCAAAGATGAAAAGATAAAAGAAATGAAAACAAAGCCATATGCTCAAGCGGTTGGATGTATTGTGAATGTTATGTTATGTACAAGATTGGATTTGGCATATGTAATAAATATGGTTTTTAAAGCCGGACCGGACCGGAAAAACTGGGAACCGGTCACCTAACCGGTTCTGTTTTCCCCCAAAACCATTGATTTTGGTCAACAAACCGCTAAACTGGCCGATTAACCATTTGAACTGTTCAAATGGTTTTGACCGTTTTTCATTTTTTTTTTAATTTTTTTTAATTTTTTGTTAGAACGGGCCAACCATTCGGGTCGAATGGCCGGACCGTTCGAACCGATATCCGGACCCCTGACCGATTCGATTTTAAAAACCATGGTAATAAGTATTGCTAGTAGATACTAAAGTAGTCTTGATAAACCACATTAGATGGTGATTAAAAGGATACTAAGATATATCAAAGGAATCAAGAATTACAAATTAACCAACCAAAGTGATAATTTATAATTGATTAGATATTATGATGTAGATTTTGTATGAGACAAAGATGAAAGGAAATCCACTACAACTATGTTTTTCTCTTACGAGGAGAAACAATCTCCTAAGAAGTAAAAAATAAGGGTGTGTAGCAAAACACACAATGGAAGCAAAATTTATTGCATACAATACAATTGTAACAAATGCTATATAGATCTGGAGATTCATTGAAGATCTTAAGTTCGAAGGTGCACATACAAGATTGGTCGTAATCAAAAGTGATAACCAGGCTGCAATGCAGATCAACTGAATTGGAAAGATTAGGTTGAAGGGAAAGCATATAGAGCTGCAATATTATTATATCTTTGTTGTACATCTGAAAAATGAAACAAGAATTGAATGTGTTGATAAAAGAAATGGTTACCAATCCATTGACCAAGCCCGTTTTGGTGAGCAATTTTAAAAGACACATGGAGTGAATAAGACTATTAGGCAACTAGTACATCTTGGGCCAATACGATTAAGTGGGAGATGGCTTATGGCCATCAATACAATCCTTGACGTGTATGACTACCTATAGGTCAATGGGAATAACGACACGATCAATTGAATATTTGCTCTATGTGGATAAAATGCACACACTATCAACCCTTTATCATCATCATCATCATCATCATCATTATTATTATTATTATTATTTTCTCATAAAACTTTGTTTTGTTTTTCCTCCTTTGAATTTGTTCACTATGAGTAGTAATTGGTTGAGAGAAAATATCTCAATTGTAGGGACATGTGTCTCATCGTAGGTAGGAGGAAGTCTCAAACGTTCTAGGAGGAGGAATAGGGTTACTCTCTATTATTTTGGAGCACCCAACTTACTAGGTAAAGTTCAAATGGGAGTCTCTATAAATAAAGCTCCAAAAAGTGACGTACATGTACATGCTATCAATATTAGCCACTTGAAAGAAAAATCTCTATGCTAGTTTTCCTCCATATCTATAAATAAAGTTTAGTGAAAATAGAACTCCACTTTGATTGGTGAAGAAGCTTGAGTCCTATGTTCAAGCTTGACAAAGTTCCTATATTTTTATCATCTTCAACCATCACCCTTTATCCCTATATGTTCACAATTTGCAACTATTAATTGCTATAATTATAATTTTAAGTATTTATTGAAATAATATTAATTTTTTGTTTATGAGATATGAAAATATGTTTGAGTTCTTGTCTCTTATCATTCTGAGAGATCACTTAAAAACTTCATAAGAATAGGTGGTCGGACAAAAACTATTGAAAAATAATTTAATTATATGCGTCTTTCATTAAGAAATGTCATAGAATATTGCTTTGGTGTACTAAACTCAATACTTTTAATCTTAAAGTTGATGTCACTATCCAATGCATAAGTAAATATGAATTATATTTGCATGTTATGTGTTCCATAATCATATTCCGAATAACAAGGCATTATAATTTGAGAATTATTCATCCTTGACTAAGAAACATTAGGAGAAAGCAGACAACATAATAAGTATTTTTTTCATAAATATGTTATGTATTATTTGATAACATGTATTGGATTTTTTGGTGTTTAACTATTTATTAGAAAGAATAAATATTCATGGTAAACTAATTGCATGTATTTAAATAATTTCTTGTTATAGCAATACCTAATGTCTGAACATCAAAGATGAATGTGTTAATGTTGATTATTGTCCCTAATGTTTAGAATTATGTGGGGCCTAGATTGATATATTTAAACATTGGAAAAAATATATAGCAATGTAATCAATTTTATTACAAATTTGACATGTGGGTCTATTATTAATGAATCCTTGTATATAACCACCAAAGGTTCGGCTGCATCTAAAGCTTGTAAATCTATAAGAATAAGAGTGTCGTGCTCCTAAACTAGTTTGATCAGAATTAAGATGTTTAGAGTTGTTTGTGTGATGCTATGTATATGGTTATCATACAACAAGAACACCACACCCATCCTTTCTATTGTTGACAACAAAGAAAAATGTATGTTTTTATAATGCATCTTTAGTCAAGGAGAATTCTTCACATATGAACAAATCAAATAATTACTCAAGATTTATTGCATTAATTTATACAAGGTTGACCATAAATTGTAGCAATGAATGGCCGTTATGAAGAAGGAAGTTCATCTAGAATGTAGGTCTAAAGCTCTTCATCGAATACAAATAATTGCAACCGGAAAGTTGGTCATAGATGATGTTAAATTTTTGCAAATATCCAATCATGGGTCAAATCCTTTCTTGAGATGGCAAAGTTGGTGATGAAGTGTGATAACACATATGGGGGATTAACAATACATAGTAATGTTCAAGAATGTCCTATGCTTGTTTGGCTAACTTGATACCAACCATGTAAGGAAGGGAAAAGGTGGATAGAGTAACCAAAATCTAAGACAAAATATTCATACCATAATTCATATTTAAGGATTGCCTTGTCAGGTGTTGCAAAAAATTAGTCGTTGATAAACATGGGTCAGTGGTCTTCAAAGAGTGACCTCCATAAGAGATATTTTGTGATGTCCAGTTTAATGGGAACCAAGTTTCTTATAATGGAAGTAACTACAAATATCGATTATGGTGATGAGGTCTCATCAGAGTTTTGAGAGTTCTAAGATCTGGTTGAAGTCATGGTTATGTCAAGAATAGAAGATTTGAGTGACATAACACTACCACTATGATACCATAAAAATGTTAAGATAATTAAAAGAAAAATCTAGCCTTACTACTTGAGTTGAAGAAATACAAAATGGGATTTGTGCTACGAACATGGCTAATAAATAGGTAAGTGTCTCAGTTGTTATAGCAAAGACATTGGGATGAACCAGCCTTTACCAAGATTCGGGATTATGGGTCTTAGGAGATGGGATACTAAAACAAAAGCATAGGCTCTTTTATTTGTTAAAAAAACTAAGCTTTAATCGGCATCTATGGGGGTGTTTAGAATTGAAAATGGGGTGGGTTCAGGGTGGGGATCATACTCCCCATCTCCGACTCTGACTTTGAAACAAATCTCCGTCCTCGACCCCAATCCCCACTAGGGGATCCTTGATCGATATGGATTCCCCATTGGGAACTTGAATCCATGAAAATTTTAAATTAAAATTATTTTTAGAAAATAGGTTTACTTAAAATAAAGGAAGTTTGTTAAAATATAAAAATATTTTAAATATATTTTGATTTATAATATAATAATATAATAATGTCATATATGTATATATTTATGTTAGACAGTTTTGTATGCCCTTAGCTTCAATCCGTTTTGATGTACTTTTGTTATTTAGTGGAAATAATTAAAGTGCATGTTTGATTCATGTTGTTTGGTATAATTCTGTGTAAGACCCTAAAACTGGACACTTATAGAGACTCGTGTTAGTTTTAAATGTTCACAACCATTGGATAA
>NW_010729293.1:42019-104445 GCF_000365185.1 Nelumbo nucifera | reverse complement strand
CCACTCTAAGAGACCAAATTCAAATCAGATTTGAATCTGGTAACCTCCTGATAAGATCAGGAGTAAGCTAACTTAATCTACAGATAGGATTAAGATAATCCCCTATCCAAATACTGATTTGGATTGGGATAACTCCTAATTAGGAGGTTTCTTAATCAAGAAGAAAAGAGGAGAAACCCTAAGAAGAAGAGAGAAATCATATTAGATTTCGAACCAAGGGTTTAGGTGTGCAAGAAAGCTTCCTGCGAATAGAGATTAGATCTCATTCATACTCCAGAGGGAAGAGAACCAATTATTCTGTCTTCATCCTTGGAGTTCTCCTCCAGCCGCCGCCGCCATTACTTCTCACAAGATTCGATCTTTGCAGAGGAAAGAAGTCAAGAAACCAGTTCTTGACATCAGTCTTGCAGAAAAGACTGAAGAGGATTCGATGTTCAGAGTTTCTAGAGGATTCTTGCGAAGGATCCAGTGTGTAGGACGCACTCTGCTGGTTCCGTTCCACTCACAGCTGTGTCATCTTCAGCAGGAGCGGATTTTGGTTTCTTCTTTGGGCGTGAACACCAACTTTGGGAGATACTGCTTCTCCAGATCAGGTATATTCCTCCCTTTTGCTTTTGGTTCAGATCTGGTTCGATGATGGTTCAAGTATGATCTTTTAATATTGTATTCTAAATTTAGGGAATATGATTCCCAGTTGGGAGAAGGTAGGAAAACTTTTGAAATTCGCCCACCCATTCCGCAACGTTTTATGGCGTCCATTAGATGGATCCTACTATTCTTTCAATTTAATATATAATTGGATTTGGTGTTCTATGGGGAATTCACTCTCCATCCTTGTCCCTGTCCCTGGTCAGGTATCACTATTAGTTCCCATCCCCACCAAGGCAATCTCCACCCTAACCCCATGGGGCTGGGGAAGTTGGGTAACCAATGAGAATGAGGAGAATTGCTATCCCTAGGGGTATTCTCTAAGGTGGATGTGGATTATTTGGCTTAATTCTAGAATACAACAAAAAGAGTATCCTTTTACATTGTGGCACACATTCTAGGCTAAGTTATGATGTGTTTTGAAGCTAAATATATCATAATATTTTCACCACACCACAATCTCATATTCTAAAACTCACCACACCTTGAAACAATGATTTGAAATATTTTAATAATAATTTATGTATTCCAAATCTCAAGGATTTTGGAACACACCACATAACCACAATACAAAATGCTTGGTGTGGCGTGGTGTTTTCCAAAAACACACCTTTTGAAATTGACCATGGTGGGGTCAGTGGCTTAGAACGTACCACACACTTTTGGGATTAGATTAAAGTGACATAGTGACGGTTGTTATGGCACCGCTACATTCATCTTGCTAGTAGATTAGATTAAAGTAAATGTTGAATGAAAATCAAAAGGATGAAATATTAGGCGGGTAACTTTTTACACACATTTACTCTTCTCTTGAGAAAAGATGCAGGGTTTCTAGCTTGAGAAGAAAGAATCAATAAGCACCATTGAGCGTTTAATGGGTGCTCCCCTCTCCATCGATCTCCGAAGCAAATACAACCTGAGATTGATCCCCATTTGCAAGGATGACGAGGTTTAGGTCATCTATGGGAGTTACAAGGGCCGAGAAGGGAAGCTCGTATAGGTTTACCGCCGTAAGTGGGTGATCCACATCGAGAAGATCCCAGAGAGAAGGTTAGTGGATCCACGATCAACATCGGCATTAACACATCCAAGGTCGTCATAACGAAACTCAAACTCGACAAGGATCACAAATCTCTCCTTGATTGCAAGGCCAAGGGCAGAGCGGCTACTAATAAGGACAAGGGCACTAAGTTCACTCCCGAGGATATCATGTAGAACAATGATTAATGAATCTATTTGTCGATCTCCATTCAGGTCCTCATTGGTTTCTACCTCTTCTTTTGTTTTTTTTTTTTTTAATTTTCTAGAGATACTAGAAACTTGTTAAGTAAATTTGGGGAACAAGAGAGGGAATCAATAGTTTTTTTGAAGTTGGATATGTTTTTGCCTACGGAATATACAATGGTAGAATTTTATCTTAAACCTAAGATTTTGAAATTTGGATTTCGTGCAAAAAAAAAAAAAAAGACCGAACAGTATAATCAATTGACTGAATGGGACGACCAAGCTTCATTGGCATTCACTCTAGTAGCAAAAGAATTCACCATTCAAACAGGGCAACCAAGGTATTCTTGCCACACTACTTCTTTACATCTAAAATTTCTAATCTATTTATTATTTTCCTATGAAATATATCTTTCAATACATATTAGGGTTCCTATTTAAACTTTTATATTATTTGAACTTCAGTTAGTTGAAGTAAATCGAATGATTATGTTATTTCAATTTCATCCTCTAATAACCCCAGCTTATCACTGCACTAGAACGGTAAAGTAGAAAAAAAGGGAAAAAAAGAAGAGATTAGATCAAATAAATAAATGGTGAAACATTTCATAGAAACTATGATGATAAAAAGACAATAAAAAGTGCAGATGGGTGTGAGGAAGTTTGTTCTAGGGTGGCACAAAAACCCTAAGAAGACTCTTCCTTAGAAATTGTTAGAGTTTATTCTCTTTGTCTTGATATTTGTTAAATCTATGACCTTAATTTGTTTTCTCCCCAAAGAAAGCTGACAAAAAAGTAAGGGGCATGAAGCTCCAAATCTCTTTTTATTTCTTATTAATGTATTAACCTATCAACTATTTGGGAATTCCACAACAGTTTGAAGGAAATGCTAACAAATACTCAAAATTTTTAATACAAAAATATGTTGAATCTGAATATTAACAAATCAAATTTGAATATAATTATCTTTGGCTCAATTCAATTTGTCCGCCTTACTTTCTTTTCCCCATTGCTCAAAACAAGTTTATTGTTACAGAGGTAATGGTGAATTTGATTAAGCCCCTGTTTGAGAACACTTATAAGAAGTACTTTTAACAAGTACTTCTTTTAAGAGTTGGGATCACACATTAAGTGGTTTTGTTTGTTTGGTAAAAAAGTGGGGAAGAAGTACTTTAAAAAAGTGACCTGAAGTTGGTTTTTTTTTCAGCACTTATTGAAGAAGTACTCCAAAAAAAATGGGACAAACCATTCCCTAATATTTTCTTGTAATACCTAAAATACCCCCGTGCGAGGGTTATCCATCTCTTCTCATTTGAACATATTTACCAGGTAGCGACACACCCAGTTATAGATCCATCGGCAATGATCGGCGGTGCGGAAAAGTGGCCGGCAGACCTGTCGTTTGGCCACTTTATTCTATTTTCTAAAGCTATTCTTCTCATGTAATCATTTTTTTGTTGTTTTTTTTTTTTTAACTTGAACTCCCTGTTCTTTGCAGATCTCTCACACTCGTTTGTGCACAGATAATTGAAACCCTAGAAACCTGGAGAAAGGATGAGCATGAAGGACGATCTCCCTGGCAAAGGAGGGGGCTTCTCTATAGATCCAAATCTACCGAGATGGGTCTGCCAGAACTGTTGGTACGCTCTCTGCATTATAAGTGTCGACTCTTACGCAGACAAGTTCTTCAACTATCCATTTTCTCGATCTGGTTAGTGGTTTCTAATTTTTTTAATCCTGCTTAAGCTCCATTTTATTTTAATTTGTTCACTATCATCGTAATTGGTATATGAATTGCTACCTTCTCTTAATTCTCATTCCAATTTTCTTTAGGCTTTTGTATATGCAAAATTTTAGTTTTTCCTATTTGATACCGAATAGAATTTCCATGTTCTAGTCGAATTCTAAGCTAAATTATGTCGAACATAAAAACCTAAGTATATTTATGCTTATGCAATCGGAAATTATGAGGAGCATTTTTTTCATTTTTTGGAAGTTCTTGGTGTTTCTGTGTAGCTTCAGTTGTATCTTTATCTTAATTGTTCTAGTAAATGTTTATCTGAATTCAATTTAGACCTACTTTTTTGAATTATTTATTTTTGGGTAGTTGTATCAAAATTTAATTGATTTGTTTGTTACTAGTTGGATAACTTGGTTGCCTTTTATTGTTTTATTTATCTTGCCGAAATCCCCTTTAAACCGTCAAAATCAGCTTACAAGTATAATCGTCACTGAATTTTGAACTCTCTCGGGATGTATACGGGAATTCATATTCGAATCTTACACTGCCATAGGGATCGAAATCTGGGATCAAAACCCAGATTTGGTTTGCTGGTATGCAGCCTTGCCTCTCTGTGAAGTGAGGGCTAAAATTGTCATTTGTGTCAATATAAGCGCTTATGGGGAAAGTAGCTTACCAAACATCCCCACCCCAATAAGTGCTTAAAAACATAATAAGTGATTTGGTAAGTGGGTTACCAAACAGCTTTAACTGTTTGTTAAAATAAGTACTTCTAAGAAGTACTTCTGCAACAAATACTTCTTTTAACAACCACTTAATCATCAAACTGGGCCTAAGAGGGTAACAATAGTCTTAACTAGAAGGGCTTAAAAATGTTTTTGTGGCTAAAGGTAGAGATTTCTTGGGTTTGAAAATGGTTTTAGGCAAATCTTTGCAAGACAGTGAAAAATAAAAATCGTAAACAAAGTATAAGAATCAAGTTTTTAAATAAAAACTTTGTTCATGTGTTTTTTTTTTGCTTTTCTTTTGAGCAACCATTCATCTAAATTTGGAAGTATGATTAGGATAGGCTATCATTTATAATTTCTTAATTTTGTATATTTACATGCTTTGCCTTTTGAGTGAAGGCTAAAACTTATGGACTGCATATATTTGAATGAGACTTTCTTGTTCTCAAAAACTTCTATACCCTATTAATTTATTTATGTGAAAATAAAGTTTAAACGGGTAAGGAGTTGAACTAAAGTTATTATGCAGCGTCTTATGTTCCTTGATTGGTGTATAGACTGATATGCTTTCACTCACTTTTATGAATAAAAGTTTCCAAGGAAAAAGAGAAGGGTGGTTAGGTAGCTTACAAAGGAGAAGGTTAATTGTGGGTCTTGTTTGGATAAAGATATGACCTTGACTTTAATCTTCAAAGGGAAGAATGAAGGTATGAACTTTTTGTCTCTCATGACTTGGCTAGTAGCTCTTGGTAAGGAAGTACTTCGGACTCAAATACATCTCTGATTCTTTTGGCCTTTTAAGTTGGTTTCAAATCTGATTTTGGAATCAAGCAAGTTACAAACCTGAATTCCGCTCTAACTTTGCCTTTTTATTAGGTTCTTGTTTTGTCTTCGGAAATTCATGAATTGAACTTGGTTGCATACCTGTATTCAAATGATTTTATATTTGTGTTTTAGAAACAAGTATTAGTTGCATGCCTGTGTTTCGGCTTGAATTTTGATTTCTCAAAATTCATTTGAAATTTATGTTTAAATAATAATAGTAATAGTACAAATTGTGAACCCATGTTTAGGTTTGGTTCCTCATTATTGAGAAATGCACTGGCTTCATAGTTTTATATCATATAAATGCAAAGCTTTGGTCTTAGATTGCAAGAGGTGCACATCTTTTGTGCTTCTTTGGGAGGGCTGAAGCAAAGCGGCTTGTGGCTTTCCAAGGTGGGCCCCATACAACCTCTACCAAATAGCAAAAGTAAACCGTGATCCAAATTGTACCAAGCTAGGATTAAGCAGTCAAATGCCTAGGAAAAGTAGGGGTGCAACTTGGGCAAACTTGGGTTGGGTGTCAAAATTTGAATGGCCCCGACCTGAAGGCTTGCAAAAGTTCAAGCTGTTAAATGGGATATCCAAGAGAAGAATTAGAAAGTTCTCTAGTTTCCCTTTTTTTAGTTCACATATTAAAGCAACTAGAGTGCTAATAGCACTTCCTACTGTATACAGAGACCCAACAACTTATTAATATATATTTTCAATCATTTGATTGCAGGCAACTGTCTCAACACAATCAACCATGTTAGTGTTGCCTTATGATACAATCTTAAACCCATTGAATTTACAAAATGTGGTTAGCTAATTCCATGGTCAGGAACTCAGGATTAATGGCCTCCAGCATTCTATGTATTTTGCAGGTTGGAAGTAACATAATCTATATCACCTTTTTCTTGCATTTGTGTAAGATTCTTTTTTCAAGTGGTTATTTGTGATTATGAAAAATTAAATTGACTTCATAATTACCTAATGACTATGTACATAAAAAAAAAGAATATTGGATATTGCTCTTGGTACGTAGACTGAAATAGTGAAACAAGGCTTCTTGTAGCCAATTTCATAAAATTGGGTAAGGCTATTTCGAGTTGAAGAAACCAATTAAGTAAAAGCCTGTATCACAGAGATGACATTTTCTTACCATGTGTGTAGCCTTAATGGCATCCTTTTTAGCTTTCCTACGCTTAACAGACTCTTCAAATGCTTTTCTCTCTACGTCCTTAGCTTCATCATGGCTTGTTGCAGATCATATAGTTCATCATTCACACTTCTTTCCTCCACCTAAAATCCATATAACATTTTGAAATTGTTCAATCATTGAAGAATTTGAGTCACTAAGATAACCCAGTTTGACACTAATTTTGCTACATCAATTCCTAAAGAGCCAAAGGAAACTTTATTTAACTACACTGAGACTCAGGGGTGTTCAGATGTAGATTCAGCCATGGCAGGTTAGACCTTCCAAGTGCACAATGACTTGTTAGTCTTATAGGCTGCCAAGGATTTTGAGTTGGGTCCAGCTTAACCCACTCTTCTATTTTCATGTGAAAAAAGATGCATTCCCTGACTTTCTCCACGGCTCCAACTAATTCATTGGTGACCTTTAACTTGTAGGGAATGAAAATATTTGCAGTAGAACCTATTTGAAAGCTTAAGAATGTAGTATTTTCAGCGGTTTGCCCCTCAGAGCATGGAGTTGAGTTTTAAGAATTAGAGAGTGGTTCAGTTTATTTTATAGATGGCGAAAAATTATGTATTGAGTAGTAAGAAATACATACCAGCACCAACTCATTTGCAAGAAGATGGTTAATGAAGATCCTCGCTAGGTTCATGAACTGAAGATAACCCCTCTTCACTAGCTTCTTTACTAAATGACCTTAACAAATGACATGAACCCTAACAAGGGCTCCTTTGTAATATTCCTTCCCATTCATAGATAGTCATGGCTGATTTTGTGGTGTTTGTATTCCTCTAGAACCTTCTAAGGAAGATGCTGATGTGAGTCTTCTCCAATAGCTTCCACATTTGTTAGGTTTTTCTTGGAATATTAAAGTTTGAACTGGGCTAGTTAACTTCATACTGTAATCTTGGGTGGATCTATTTGTTTATGTTTATGATTCCCTTGGTGTTTGCTTGGATATATTTACTTCTTGATTGTTAACATAGATTAAATTTTGAAGTTGCCGATATATATCTTTGTATATAATGTGTAGGATAATTCATATTTAAATATCAATACCATTGGTGTTGATTTTGTAAATATGATAGACATCTTTCAAAATTCTAATTTCCATCTTCTTACTTCTGTTATAAACTTCAGGTTTTCTTTCTTTAGAAAATAAACACAGTGGCATTAGGATGGAAAGACTATAAATTCTAGATTGTAAGTATCTTCTCTTTTGTTTTTGAACTCTTCAAGTCATGCACCGAGCTTCCTCCCATGGCATCCCATTCATGGAAACAAGTGCTAAATTCCCCTCTAATTAAAAAATTAGTTTTAATTTTTTAAATTATTTCTTAATGTTTACTATTTATTAACTCTTCTCATTTACACTATGGTATTATGTTGGAATGGTAAAATAACAAATGTAATAGTGACAATATATGTATATTATTTTTCGAAGTTGAGCTTTAATACAGATAAGCATCTACCTCAAGAGCTTTAAAAACTTTGGAACCATTATGGCTCAAGGTATTCTTTTAAAATAAAGATCTATAAACAAAAGTAAGAGGAATAAAGGTCCAGATTTTGGGAGATATCTATTGATGTACCTATTATGCACAAGGAAGCTTTAATTTGACTATATGGTTGTTTTAAAACAATTAGAGATACAATTGGAGCAAATATCGATTGTCCATCATTTTGTGAGTGATATTTTGATTATACTTGTTTGTCAAAGATATTTCATATCTAATTTAGTTTACATGATATTAATATTTAATTTTTTTCATTCTTTTTTTTTTCAGGTTGAACATGTCAACAAGACACAACACATATGGGTGCAGAATTTAAAGAATAAATCTAATTATTTTACTTTTTTTGTTTAATATGTAACAAGAAAGCTAGTTATAATATATTTGTTATAATGGATGTATGTAAACTTTTGAATTTGGAAGTATATCTTGTATTTTCTTATTGAATTCTTTGTAATTTTGATTTAGAAATAGAAAAATGGTCTTTAGCATTAACATGTGTTATAGGTTTTACAAATTATGAATCCATATCATGGGTATTTATATTAATTTGTAAAAAACTATATACTCTTTTTAGCGGCTAATATAATTGTTGTTATACATAGTTTATTTGCCATAGTTTAGTCTATAGCAGTAGATATTTTTCCGCTACAAGTTTTCTAATTGACAAATCATTGCATTTAGCGGCAGTTGTTGGTGGTACAATAAGATATATAAATTATTTGCCATGTGTTGTAGGCGGTACAATAAGATATATAAATTACTAGTGCATAATTCTAGACAATTCATATATTTTATAAATAATAGACAATTATACATCTAAATATATAGATTGAAATTCATATTTTAATATTATATAAAAAATGAGTGTGGTAGAAATGTGTATGTTGAGATGGATGAACAGAAAATTTAGACACAATAAGATAAAAAATAAAGTCATTCATAGTAATTTAAGGCTATGTTTGGTTTGAAGGAAAATGTAGGGAAAGGAAGGGAAAGATATAAGGTTTGTAAAGGTTTCCTACCTTTCCCTTCATTTCCATGCATTTTCCTTCAAACCAAATATAACCTAAGAGTAGCTCCAAAATGTACTAAACTGAGAGAAAGTAAATCAAAATAACTTGGTTATATGCATAAAAGACCATTGATAATATGAATTGGCAAAGCAGGACTTTTGTATGATGTTGATGATGGCGGATCAACTTTTCTTTTATACTTGATTCAAATACGGAGTTGCATATATAATTTACCATTATGGTGATAAGTAACTTTTTCTTTGAATTATATAAACATATAGCTAATGATACTCCATGTTCAAGCTAATGCCACCATTATCATTAGATTTTTCTTTAGTTTTCTTGATTAGCTAAGCATTTGGAGTAAATTCATACTTTGCACAAAATGAATCTGGCAACATAGTAAAATTCTTATTTGAATCAACCACACCTTCACATATTAAAGCTCTATTCCTCCTGACTAAATTAAAATTAATATATTTTATTTTCACTATTTTTGGTTGTTTTAATGTATACTTTAATATTTCATTTACTCTTTTTGATTTTGAATATTACTATATATGGATGATCAAACCAATCATGTTATTCAGTATTGTGCTAAATAATTTTACTCTTAAAATATGTTTCATTCCTAATTTAAGAGTTCAACTACTTATTGGCTTATATATTTTTCACTGATTCTCATTCCTCAAAGTGTAATTTTACATTTAATAAGATGTACTTTGATATTAACAATATGTAGAGCAAACATATTCAATCATTCGCCAACGATTGACTTCCTGCATTGCACTTTCTTTGCCACCTTCAAAAAATTTTAGAAAAATCATTTTTTTTTTAAGATACCAATTAATAAAAGGAAAAATTCTTGATCAGTAACTTGTATTTTGGCTCGAGTGACAATTTGGTCCCCAAACTTTAAAATGCGATAATCTAGTACATAAGCTTTTAAAATGTGACAACCCAGTACCTAAATTTTTCAAATGTGACAATCCAGTACCTACCTTTAACCACACTATTAATCAGCTGTTAAGTGACATTTGAAAAGTAAAAATGCCATTTGAATGTCATCTAATACTCTTTATCAACCATCCAAACGTTGACAAAAAACTGAATAGTCCCAAATCCTATCCTCTTCTATTCAAAAAAGTTGGTAACTGTTTAGAAGAATCTAGAATTTGGGCTGTTCATTTTATTGTCAATGTTTGGATGATTGATAAAGAGAATTAGATGGCATTCGAAAAGCATTTTTGACTTTTCAAATTCACTTAATGGCTTATTAACGGACTGGTTAACGGCAGGTACTAGATTGTCCCATTTTGAAAATTCGAGTACTAGATTATCACATTTCAAAAGTTTAGATACTGGATTGTCGCTAGGACTGTTCACGGGTTGGGTTGGGTCGGTTTACTGGCGTTTTTCCAACCGACCCGACCTGGTCGGTTTACCTAGAAATGAAACCAAAATCGATCCAGTACTAAGTAAAACCGACCTGGTCGGTTTGAATTAGGTTGGGTCAGTTTTGTAAATGATTCTCTCGGTGTGAACGGTAAAGGATTCAAGTCTAAGAAAGCAAAGGCTTGATGCCTGAAAATTAAAAATGATTTGATGGATTTAAATTGATATTTTATATATCAGAAATTTTATATACAATATGTATATTTCTGAAATAAAGTTGAAATATATCCACAAATATATATCTGAAATATATATTAAAACTGAAATATATCAGATATATATATATAATATCTGAAATATATTATATATAATATATATCTAAGTTAGTTTGGATCGGTTCGGTTTTGGCTTTTATACATCAAAACCAAAACCAAACCGAACCATCGGTTTATTTTTTTTGTAACCCGAAACCGACCAGTGCTGAAGAAAACCGGCCAACTCGAATTGGATCAGACCGGGTTAGTCGATTTAGTCCATTTGAATCTTATTATGAACAACCCTAATCGTCGCATTTTAAAGTTTATGACCAAATTGTCACTCGAGCCAAAATAGGTACTGCTCAATAATTTTCCCTTAATAAAATAGGGTTAAGTGATTTAATAATGCGGTTGCTTCATTTAGCGAAGTACCAATAGATTCGGATTTGCTTTCAAAATATTCCCAATATTAACTGGTTTTCCTTGCAAACCACGTAGAACAATCATAATGATATTGATGAAATGAAGCATCACTAATACCGAGGTTTCCAAAAGTTTCAGGCCCAAAATAGTTGCAAGCCGGGCTTAAACAATTTGTACTAGTTAGATGCCAAAAAAAACCACTTTTTCTATGGAAAATGCAAAAACCACTTTATATAAATATCATATTCAGTCTTATAGTCTTACACACTGAGTAACGATTTTCGAGGAGTTGGAACTTGTGAGTAGAAAGGCTTGCATCAACATCATTGCATCACAGACCAATAGGTAAAGCTTATGTATGTGTATTTCTTTCATTCTTTGACGTGGGCCCTCGGCCTTCATCCAGGTCTATTCAGTATTTCACCAATGTAAGCAACTAGTCAAACCATAGAAGCATGGGTCTAATATTAACCAATTAATGGGCTAGGTGGATCATGGGCTGTGTTTCTTCTGATGGGCATGAACAGAGATGAACCATGTCCAATGGGTTTCTGGCCTGGCATGCATTGCTTCTCTTCCTGCCAGAAAATTGCAGGTTCTAGGAAATAAATAAAAATTATGAATGCAAAGATAGAGATAGAGAAAAACAAAAACCAGGATAGAAATTGTCTCCATATAGAGACAAAATTTGATCAAGTGGTCCCTTTTTTTTCCTCTCTTATTGTCCTTCTATTTTCCTTTTCAACTTCAAGCACATAACATTCAACTCTGATGCCTTCTGGTGGGCTGTGCCAATCCATTATCCACCTACGTTTTGCTGGCATTATCCATTCCATGGCCATTTTGTTTCGATGTGTGTATTGATTGTAATGTAAGGGTCATTACTTGGTGCATTGCATTGGTAAAATCTCAAGCTGACAAACATGAGAATGCGGGTTCAAATATAAAGCCACTCCATACAAAAAATGATGCCAGTGGTTGAGTTTATATCAAGTTCACCCAGCCCAAGACCCTGGAATTGGGTAGAGGGGACCAGCATTTGCAACTCTAATGTATTTCAACCTCAATCTATGTAGGCATTTTCAGCCCAATAAAAAAGACGGACCATATTTATCAGTTATCGCCTGCATTTTGTATTGGGCTGATCCACAGCCCAACCGGGCAAAGTCTCAAGCAGGGTGGGCTGTGCCTAGGCCAATAATTTGGCTTGACTTAGTTTGGTAGAGAAAGCCTTTTTCCTAGGCATAGGTCCCAAAGCATAGGTGTGTGTGTGCACGCGTGTCCTCGCACACAAACTCAAATGAACAGTATCTCATCCCATGTAATTTTCTGAACCACAGTAGGGCGTACACTGAAGTTCTTTAGCTAGATCAGGATAGTCATTGATTGCTTGGGGCCTTGGGCACATGCAACCTCGTTTCCTAGTTGGACCAAGGGATGACATTGGCCCATCTCAGATGGGCCTGACTTCCCTCAGCAAATGCGCTCTGGATAAGGGGACTAAGGAGGAATTCGGGTTTCGTCCTCACACCATTTTCATAGTCTTCTTTTGCAGCCCCGTGGATTGCAAACATCTCTATACATGGGGAGATATTTTTAATGCACGTCTGCAAGGGACTGTGAGGACAAAATTTGATTTTGCAAGTGAGTTCCACTCACCCTACCATGGAGAGTCTGCAGTGCAATTACGCAGAGCTCACATCTACTGAAAGCAACAACTCTGAAAACATGACGTTCTGCTATACATAAGGAATATCTCCTGTATATATTTGTTAAATTTATGGGGCGATGTTCCCAATGGACAACTGGTAGAGATGCCATCACCAATAATTAGGTCATCAACTTTTTCAAATTTGGTTGAATTCTATCCTAATTCAAACCATCTTTGTGAAGACATGCTATAACTCATTTTAACTATGAACTATTCCACAAAATATATATTGTGAGGTGGAAGAACGACGAGGCGAATCACAACGCCCAATTTAATGATTTCCAAAGGTTGAGGTTATCGATGTTGCATTTAATATGATGCATGACCATAGAAAACCAGCGCCAAGAGAGATCAATTGTGCTTACCTATATGCCATGAAATGTAATGTTGTAGCTCAATCTCCTGCAATATAAGCTTTAATTGCAGTAGAGGAACTGTCTTGTCTCGGAACCTGATCATGCATTACCAAGGTTCAAAATATGTAACATTTTTGGGTAATATAACAGGCTATACATGCTCATGTCATACAATATGTTATGTATTAGTTTTTAGGGTTACCAAAATGTTAAATACTGAAAGTTAAGGCTGTTCAATGGATTTAATTTAAACATTAATATCTATAGAGCATTGATTGTTAAATTCTGGATACATGATTTTTGTGTATCCATAGTATCGATACTTTGAACCTCATTGTTACATAGACACTTTTGGGGTCTTCTTGAGTAGCTCACATGCAAAAAGGGGGAAATAGGGGATGGAGGAAATACTCATAAATATTCATCCAATTTTAAGATGAAAAAGTCACAATAAATTGAAATTAGGCTAAATCTATGATGCATCAATTACACCATGAAGCAAAAAACTTGAATCAGTGATAAAGGAATACATCATACTTGAATATTTAACATTGTTAAGGTTTATAGGCCCCAATTTCTTTTCGGTAAGTTACTTATCTACGTAAGTGTTTCTCAAGAAAAATTTATCCGGTTAAGTGCATTTACCCATGTTTTTTTATTTCCCATGTAAATAAGGCAATGACTACTTTAACCATAAAAATGCATTATTAAAAGGGGTATTTTTGTCTCATTCAAGTGTTGGCAACTTTTCCCCCAAGTGGGAAAGTTATTTATCCACTTAGGAGATGTATAAGTGATACGTAGGAAAATAAACTTTTCTTGATTTCCACATAAATCTGAAAAAAAAGAACATGGGATTCTTGATTCCCATTGACCAATTTTTCACCTCTCAAAATCCAACAAAAGAATGCCCTCTTAATGGCAAGTACATTTTATGAAACATGAACCAGAATAAATAGACCATATAACATCTTTAATGTAATTAGTTGAAATTTTGATTTAACATGCAACAAATATTTGAAATACACCGTAATTAGACTCTTAAAATTATGTCAAAATTTAAACCCACAAACTGGAGAAGAGATAAGGCTCCTTCAAGCCCACATAGAAGCCGACTGGGACAAAGAAATCTGTTGGGGTCCCATTTTTGTTGTTGGGCAAACAAGGTAAGTTGCTTTCAAAGTAGAATTGTGGTTGAAAGTTGAAACACGCATACAGCCCCACCCTCCCCTGAAACCAATCTTACTTAACCAATGGCCCAATGGTAGAAATAGTCACTTGACAATTTGACATCCCTCCAAAATAGGAGGCACAAGATCAAACCGGAGGAATAACAGGCTTTGGGTGGTATGATCAAATGGGCCTCACATGTGCCCTTACTCTGTCACCACTCCTGATTTCCCTATACCTCACTTATCAAAGACCAAAGTAGAAAGTTGTGGCGAGTACACAAACTCAAGTCTTAGAAGTCTGATGATGGTAGGGTTGATTGTCTTGTAAAATTTATCTTCTCAAAGAAATAGACACAATTGAAATAGATGGTAATAGAAAATGGATCAAATCGAATGCAGGAGCTAGCTGTCCTGACAACTGGACCATTTTGACCCAATTTACTAACCCATTCCCTTGGTGGGTTCAATGCCCAATCTGGGTTTTGGACCATTGACTCACATACAACTTATCGGCCCTTGTGCAGAAATTCTGGACACAGTTTGTACCCAACTCAATTTCTTTGATTCCCATCCCTTCAGTTCAATCCATTGGGATGACCCATGAAAGGAATTTTCGATTACTTTAGAGTTTGAATCCAATTGGAAGCCCTGAACTTCATTCTCATCACTTGGGAAAGAGTGGTTAAGGGCTGGCCTAGTAGTAATAAAATCATATATATTCTAATTGAAAGGTGCAACTTTGAATCCTATCATAAGAAAAAAAAAGAATATATGGCAACGTGTGCCACACCAACTTCATTAAAACTAGTCAAAATGGGACCCACCAAAGGACCCCAAATGTCGTAGAATAGCCAGATTTGAAGATATTGGAGAAGGTACAGAGACCTTTTATTAGTGGGACCCCAGTTGTGTTGGTCAAGGACATGACACATAAAATATAGGGATTAATTCAGTATGGGATTACTGATTAAGGCACAACTGTACCATCTTGATATGTCATAGTCCTCAATAGTGTTTTATAGAAGTGGCATTTGCTCAACCCTACCACTGGCTCTACTATTATTAATAGTTGTTAGGTACTTGGGTTTGCAATTCAGTTTGATTCACACTTTCCTACTTGTAAACAAAGCAAAGTTCAAAGTATGATGCATTTCGCATTGTATCTTACCTATTCTATCGATATTGAAGGTCATCAAAACGATAAATATCGAGAGTTGAGGCATTTTGATAATTTTAAATTTTAATACCATCTAAACGTATTTATCCCTGATATATCAAACAGAAAAAAAAAAAAAACTATGTTTGTTTTTTAAGTAAATTTCATTCATAAATGCTTAAATTATGTAATTTGTCCATGGGAATCCATTTTAGTAGAGCACAATGCGAAATAGCTTTATTCGTGAAAATTTGTATGTCACGTAGATCTGCTGTGAATGTAGACATAATCAAATTCATATTTGCTCTAAGATAAATCAAATTCCCGAATCCTATTTATGTACATTTTTTACATTATTTTAGATGAAATGATTATTCAAAATGGGTCCATCTGTTCTTTCATCTCATGTGTCATTCCATCCGGCGCATTTTAAGCCAATAACATTGGTTGATTGGCGAAAACAAGTCATTTTTCTCACCCTTATTTATTGAAAAAAAAAAACAAAAACAAATATAAGGAAACACTGCACAAAGCAGATTAATAACAGAAAAGTTGGATAGTGTTTGGATAAACTTCATAGTTATTTGTGCTTTTAAAGTCCAACAGGGCATATAAGAGTTTTGTGTTTAGATTGTTAATTATGTTTTTAAAAGCAACTCTTGCCAAACAGGCAAACACTCAAAAACACTTTTTATTTTTTTTCACTCAACTTTGTTTTTAACAGCCCAAAGCTCAAAAGCAAAAGCTTATCCAAAGTATCCCATACAGTTGGGATAAGGTTTGGATGATGATGATGGTGTAGTTATTATTAGCTCTAACAGAGACACATTTAGTCATCTGGATTGATTTAAAGTTGCTAAGAAAAGATGGGCATGTGTCAAATACCATGTATTCTCATTGATTATATATCAGTCCAAAATAAAGAATAATGTGTGGCTGTGGCAATGTGTGTCGCACAAACTTGTAACCTGGTCAATTAGGAAGGAACTGCACCAAATAGTTCAAACTCTGTATAGTGAAATCCGTGGATAAATTCCATAGATAGTTTTAGATTTATTAGTTCGACTTGAGTATTGGCGCCTCAATTTACAATTTGTGATTCATAGATTGACACAGAATTCAATTCATTCACCCATGTCTGCACTTCAGGTTTTCCAAACTTTGGATGCTAGATTGCCAAGTTCACAAGGTCACATTGTTACAATAATAAAGTCTGTACTTGGTGTATTGTCTGCTTACTATGAAATACAAAGTCTACACTCATCATAAGCACTGAACTGGTTTTGCAGTATTGACTTTACACAGAATTGGACATTTCATTGCTGAAGTGACAAACCCAAAAAATGGATTCATATGTTCTTCCATATCAGCCTCTCTATGTGGCCAGTTTCAGACCACTACTTTCTGCAAACAGAGTCATTATCTGCTTGAAAACAAGAAACCTAGGAATTGGTAGTATTTGAGAAAAAGCATGTTGTGGGGTATGGAATCAACATCATGCGGACAATAACATGAATTTTAATCTAAAAGGAACCCTCATCAAATGGAACACCTCAATCAAACAGGTCAGGCTGTAACCTTGCCATGTGCAAGCTTCAAAATCCACACTCACAGAATGAGTAGATAGACACAGCCATAGACTAAAAATCACTTTTATTTTGCTACCACTAGAAACAAAACACATCCCCTACTATGATGAGGATCATTGAGCAGCTTAGTTAGAAGTTTTGGAAATGAAGATTAATTTTCATCATCATCATGATAACCTTATCCCAATTATATAATAATTGGGTCGGCTACATGAATCCTATTTCGCCAATCCATTTCCTTGTCAATTTATGGGCACTTAAATCATTTCTTCCTATTTCCACTCAAGTTGAAAATGAAGATTTTAACCAAATCCTTCACACTTTATCATATCCTTTTCTTAATCCATAACTACAACTTTCATTAATATTAAAGAGAAAAGTACAACAAAATGAAATCAATGAGAGATAAACCCTCTTATCATATACTATTTTCTAAACTTGTTGTCAACTGTTTTGAAATTGAATTACTTTATGGCTCATCTAAAACATGGTGGAATCTATGGTGCATCAGCTGCACTGTGCAGAAAAAGTAAGTAAGTCGGTGATAAAATGACACATCATAACTAAATTTTAACATTGTTAAAGTCTTGATGGTAATTACACTTTGTTAAATGTCAAAGCACGCTTTGTAAAACATGATCAACGAAAAGCAAGTAGACCATGTGATATCTTTAATCTGATTGATTAGAATCTTGATTTAACATGTAGCGAAATTAAGGAATGCATAGCATATGGATTCTCACAACATTTTTTCTTTTTCCCCCAATTGATTCACGATTAAGTAGTGACAATGGCAACTGATTAAGTCATGTTGGAGGGGAAATCAGAAAACAAAAGAGAGGAATGCAAACACAAAAGTTAATAAAACAACATTTATGTGGTTGTTCATCTTTTTTATGCCTAGCTCCATTCATGGAATATCCCTACTAAATTCATTTATTCTCAACTCAATTGTATACAGACTTGGCAGTTAAGCTAGTATATACAAAGATCACCAAATCAATTTTTGTTCAGGATACACAATTCATTTTAGAACTGATATTCTTATTTCCTAATGTTTTTAATTCAAGACACCATTCACCTATCCCTTTCAAGCATTGTGGTCAAAGTAGATCGAGCTTGATTCTAAGCAGGTATACTAGTTTCTGATTAGCATCTCATCACCTGGATTCAATGATCCCCCATGAATAAATTAAGCCATCAAGGATCTTTACAAAGTGGTAACAATGGAATTTATTAAGCATATCAGTGTTTGGTTAGCTCAAATTCAAAAGAATTCTCACCCATCAATGATCTCACGTCTTTTTCTAACAATAAACAATTGAAGAACTAATGGTATTTAAGAAATTAATAGTCCCTAATCATATATTAATTAGTGATTCTAATCTCACACATTCGTGGACAGTCAAGAACCACCAAGCCAGATTTTTGAACATCTTTTCAGCAATCTACCTTTGCAAACAAGAAATAATAGCTTTTCCTAGAGAGTGGGACCTATATGAATAGGCTGTGATAAGCAGTAGTGGAAGTGAATAGTTGGGAGACTGTGCATTCCAAGTCAAAGGTCGATGAAGTCATTACAAACTACATGTGATGGGTCTAAGTCTCTTTCAATAAAAAAAAAAAAAAAAATACAAACCCTAGTAAATTGGACAGAAAGTGTAGCATATAGCTTTAGCTTTGTTAGGGTATGAACTAGGGACCTTGCAAAATGAGCGATTGTTATATTAAAGACTATTAAAGGCACCTTTTGGCATTAATTGAGAGGAAACCAAGAGACATTGAGTAGAAATATTGCCCTAAATATAGGTCCAGCCATGTCCTCAAGTTTCACTGTTTGATATTCCCTCCTATCCTATTATCTTCATAGGCAGGTTTTACACCTCTCAATGAGTCGGGTCTGGTTCAGAACAGGATCAGTTCCAAACCGATTATTAATAGTTTTTTTAAAATAAAATTAGATCCAAACAAATTATTAATTGGAATAATTGGGTCTGATGAGAGTAATTTATTTTTTATAATGTAACCTTAATAATAAAAATGATAAGGAATAATAAACTATAAATCTTACATACTTGTTTTAACTTCTAACAAAATTACAAAAAATACTATGGTACCTTTATATATTATTAACTATATAATTGATTTGATTCCCTATCCAATTATTAATTAAGATATAAATCATAAAACCAAAACGGACATAATTGATTTTATCTATTGGATAGACCTGACCCATTTACAGCTCCTGGTAGTAATTAGGAGTTAAAGACAATATATCCAAATAAATCTCTCTCTCTCTCTCTCTTTCTTAAATGACCTATAGTCCATTGAATTTCTGAAAGAATATTGCTATTTTTCTATGGTTTGTAGAGGTGAATTAGCTATGGATAACCTATATTTTATTTATTGTGACTATCATTTTATATTAAGTTTGTCATTGTCGAATTAGTTGCTTGAATAGATTGAAGTTTTTGACTGTGGATGCTTTGGTGTCTCCTTTCAAAATCAGAATAATTTGATGACGTGGAGAGAATTTGATGGTTAACTATGGGCTTTATTTGACGTGAAATTGACAATCTGTGGATTAAGTCCATAGCAATCCATCCACAAGCATGTGTTGATTGGCCGGATTAAGTAAACGAGCATCATCCACTGCCTAAATAATCTTCACTATTTTGTTGGCAAAGTTGGGAGCTGAGAATGAGGTTTGAGGGACCCTATTATTGAGGTCCGGTTCCCTAAGTAAGCTACAAGTTTGACTGTCTGGCTACGAGACCTTGATGGGATTGGGACTTTGACCCCTATGGCCATTTCTCACAATCAGATTTTTAGGTTGCAAAGTAGGTACCTCCATACTCTTCAAAAATATACTTCAGAGCCACTATGAGAAGGGCCTGTTTGGGACAACTTGAGTATTGATGAGTTTTATTAAGAAAAGCCGTCAAAATTAGTTTTATTGGAAAGTTGATTTTCTCAGCTTAGTGTAAGCCCTATTTTTCGGCCTTTTGGGATTTTCAACAAACATAACTTCATGTATTTCTGTGTGGGGCCTTTTTTGGCAACACCAGAATCAGAAGCACTTGCGTGAAAACCCTCCCAAAGGGTCATAGAGTTGCCTTAGAGAAGCATTGGTTGAGTTCTTGTTTTTTAGAGGGCTGAAGCATTGGTTGAGTTGCCTTAGAGAAGTCTTCAAAAGAAGCTTTAGAATTTTGGTGCTTTGGGGCTTTTGCACTGCTTGTAAGCTGTCTGGATAATATATATGAGAATTCAGATATGCTACCAATAAATGCTTCTACTTCTGTCCCAACAACCCACTGTAGTTACATCTCCCATGGATGACAAAGGAGATGCTCCCAATGTGCGGGCATTTGGCTGCAGTGGCATGATGGGAAAGTGTTGGGAGCACTCTTGATAATAGATCCGTACCTGATGCATGATGCCTCTTTGCAAAGCAATAAATTATTGATTGAAAACCCTCAAATATGCATTTAATTTGGGCTTTTTGGATTTTTCACCACTACTGTTTATAGGGTTTTTGGGAATCTTGATTCACCCCCACCTTTCAAATTTTTACTTTACGGTACAGTTGAGATGGATTCAGTCCTCATAAAAGAGTGTTCACAGCCGCTTGTAGTTGTTACATAGGGAATATCTTTCAGTGAATAAAAACATACAAATATAGAGATATACATGATTGCAAGTAGTTGGTGATTATATTGTGAACACCATCTTATGGGATTAAACCTGAGTTTGTGACAATGGGGGTATTGATGCCAATACGGGGAGGGGGTATGGTTTTAAATTGTTGATAGTGTACAATGAAATTAAAATTTGTGGGATTGGTTTTACTGAGATTTTCCCCTTAAGGTTTTTTGGTTGGCCCCACCTTGTGAAACCAAAAGGGCAACGTAAAATGTCCCCTAAATAGGCATTGGAGGCTCATATGGCTGGAAATAAGTCGGATAACATCCAATTCGAATCCAAATTCGATCAGGTAAGAATTGAATTCTGGTACCTCTCTTGATCCTAACAAATCAGATTGGATAAAAGAGTTGATCCATTAAGTTAAGAGATTGAATTTGGATATTACCCCGATCTGATTCATTAGTTATGATATATTATATATGTATATTCTATTATATATTATTTATATTATATCATCAAGTTTTTTTTATTATAGTTCTAATCGAATCTGATATCCAATAAGATATTCGGATTCGAATTTGGATCATACTCTTGAAAATTTGATGAATTCTTATCAGATATGTCCTTTACCGAATCCAATCTGATTTTTTTATAGACCTAGAGGTTCATTCTGTAATGACTGAAGTGGTTAAATTGAATTGCTTTGTCATTTAGGCTCAGTTTGGAAAGAGTATAAATGTAAATATGTACAGTGCAAATGCATACAAAATAATACAAAATATAAGGCTCAATTTGGAAGGAATACAAATGCAAATTTGTAGAGTGCAAAATCTTGTATTTTGTATTTATTTACACTGTATATATTTATATTTGTATTCCTTCCAAATTGAGCATAAGATTTTGTACTCTATATATTTGCATTTGTACACCTTCTAAACTGAGCCTAATGGAATAAACATTAAGGACCCATTTGGTTCATAAGAATAGAGATCTAGAATTAGAATTGGAATGTTCAACCATTTGGTTGGGTGAAATCAGAATCCCATTTCCATTAATTCTTGATAAAATAGTGTTCCCCAATTTGAAAAAATGGCCATTCCTTACCTCCCTTGAGAATGAGATTCCATTTCAAATGGTTCCAATTTTGATTCCGATTCCCATATGAACCAAACATGATATGAGAATAGAACAATCAAATTTCAATTCTAAGAGATTTTGATTTCAATTCCAATCCCAACTACGAATCCAACGGTCCCTAACTAGATTTTGAACTCATTTTAGTCAAACAAGTCTAAATATACATAATGATTAGTTTTATTTTATTTTTTATTTGACAATCGGGCATTGGGTATCAGGGTATGGCAATAGGGAACCGTTACCGTAGGATTTTATTTATTCTTCACATGTGATCACCACCCAAGAAGCCCATCCTTTTAGTTTTGGAGGAGAATTGCACCAGCTTTAAAATGAAACATAGGCTGCCTATACTATTTCTAGCGTAAACACAGAAAAGAAGTACTCTACCAACTTAGCAAGCAAACATTAATGGGACTGTCAATGGTCCAGGTCACCCGACAGACCCGACGACACACAAGGTCTGGTTTGCATTTTGAGTTCCAATAATAACAGGGTCAGTTGTTTGAACCAGATTATGACCCAAGCCAATAGTCATATGAGAGAGAAAGAATTAGCAGATTTGTTGTCAAAATCTGAAGGCTTGTCGGGTCAGACCCCATAAACCATATTAGTGATATCATTGATTTTGGGTCTAATACGTAGATACGCTATAGGGTGTAGGTCGGGAACCAACCGAGTGACCGACCAGGTCTATGTGTTTTGTTATCGAGTCAGGACCGGTTCCATCCAGACCTGAACAATTGTGACATCCCTTTGTATCTATATCCTCGTAGACACCAAAGGTTGATTTATTTATTGGTGTATTAAGTGATTTGTTTCAACGTTGATAGGGAATTAAATCCCACAACCAGCACCTTGGCGAAAAAAGGGGTAGAAGTTATATAATAGTGCATGCACCTAATACAAGAAAAAAGAGGATTAATACAGACCTAATAGTATTTAGAATCGGGCCAACATTAATCAGGTCGGGTTGAGGTGAGCCCATGCTAAATCCATTCCATTGACATTATAGCATTGAAATATATGCATATATGGGTTTAGTTGAGTATAGATGTATTATATATGGAATGAACCGGGTTTGAAATTCCTTCTCATTTAGCCATTTATTGGGTCGGGTTTGAGTTATGCATGCTTGTGCCAGAACCGATCCATAGACATCCACATCTGTTGCTGCTCGGATTAGCCGAGGGCAACGAGGTATTCACCCCCAAGTTTCGAAGGTAGGCCAAAGACCTTGAGGATTCTGAAGAGGGTTAGTCGAGGCCGAGGATTGTAGGCCAAGGCGAGGTGCTCCCTTCTCAGTACGGTAGAAGCCAAGGACTACGGGTTGTTAGCTCGGTAACGAGATTCCTGGAGATTCAAGGTATTGCAAAATAAGAGATGTCAGAGGCCTCGGGTGGAGACCCGAGGTGGAGGTTCCGACGCTCAAGTTAGTACAAGGTGTAAGGTGGGGGAAGGTGCAAACAAGGTCTCGATGATAGTCATCGGATGCACCAGGTCCCCAAGAGTAAATGCTAATAAAGCGAGGTAGGTACAAGAATCTAATTCAAGGCGCTTGGAAGTAAATGAGGGAGTTGTATCAGAACTCTGGAAATTGGATCCCTTATCAAGGGAGAGTTACCTCATATTTATACTTGATCGAGCTGGAAGCAAGTGGAGATGAACGCACCAGATGAGGGTCGTACGAAGTCAGGCGACAGGTCCTTGCGAGTACGCCCAACTGCTCCGTAGTTGGTTCCGTACAAAGGCAGTAGGGCTTCCCCCTACTATGGCTAGCGCTGTCAGCCATTAGTGGGCTGGGCCTCCCAGCTCGTAATGGGTTGGGCCTGGCTAGCCCACATCACTTGCCCCACACTCCTGAGGCTGAGGCGAGATCTTGACTTTGGCTAGTAACGGAGATGATAGTCGAGGTAAGGCCTCGGCTTCGGTCGTCGGGAGTAGCGATCGTTACGCCTTCGGATTCGTCAACCGAAGGGTATTCTGTAGTGGCATCGCTTTCACCTTGTACATGTCTTCCCTCCTCATCTATTCAGAGATGCTTGTGGCGTGGATGCCTCGGGTTAGCGGGGATGGTCCGTATCACGTACAGTCAGGTCGCGTCAGGGGTCCATCGTGAGGAGGACGGTCACCCAAATAGGGGCCTTGGTGGTGACTCTCCCCATCATTTGAACTTAGGCGCCCTTGCTGTCGAGTGAACTCAGCTCCCAAGTTCTCAATCCTTCAGGACATTCCCAGGTTCTCAATCCTTCAGGACACCCCATCTTTACCATCTAGGTAATTCACGATGTCTTTCTAAGACTCCGGCCCTGAGTGCCATGAACTCCCCAACACCTTGAGAGAGAGCTCTCTTCAAACCCCTTCTCCTCTCTCCTCCTTAGGTTCTTTGGCCATAGCCCCTCTTTGGCGGGAGGTAGCTATATTGAGAGAAAGGGTAGTGTCGGGCGTCAAGGGTTGCCGCCGGAGCAATAATTCTTCCCACGAAAGTCCCGCATCGGTGTCGCCGAGGGAGCCCGAAGGGTCTCCTCTGGCTGAGGAGGAAGATGGTGTAGAGCTCGTAACTAGACTAGTGGAAGGGAGTGTTGCCCGAAAGGTGGCTAACGCTAGTGTCCCACATTCGGAGTTTGATAGCTCCTTGGATGTGGGGCAGGTCAAATCCCTAGCGAGGAGATTCCACATACCCTGGTCCAATGATCTTAGGGTCCCCGGTGAAGGTGATTGGCCATGGGCCCCTGACTAGGGGGGATGTGTCTACCAGCATTTTTTAGAGTCTGGCCTTAGGTTTCCCCTCCCTTCCTTAGTCTCTGAGTTACTGAAGTGGTATGGTATCACTATCAGTCAACTCGTCCCCAATGCCCTTAGGACCATCATTGCAATGTTAGTGTGAGCTCAGCTTTGGGGTGTGGAGCTAACATTGAAAATGTTCAACGCCATGTTCACACCAAGGAAGCACGCTTCCAAGGTTAACATGCATTACTTCCATCCCCGGATAGGGAGGCCGGTGCACAATCCCTCGTCCGTTCATGGGTGAATTGACAAGTTCTTTTACGTCTCCTGCCTTGAAGGCTGGAGATTCAGGTTTGACTAGAGAGAGGCATGTGTAATCGTCAAGAAATGTCCCCCACCACTCCGAAACGAAGAGGGTACTGCCGTGGCTCATCTGCTTGTGATGGGGACATTCCAGGCGAAGCCGTTGGTGGAGGAGGAGGTTCCCCTAGTGTTCACTGGGATTAGCCCTGCCCCCCTCGGTAGGAGAAGTTTTGTAGTTACTTTGCATGCCTTCCACGTCTTCGACTTGTTATACTGACTATTCTTTCGCTATTCGCAGAAGTACTAATAGATGCCAAGCAACGACTTCTCGAGAAGGACCACGCGAAGCAGGCTGGGAAGAAGGTCGAGGCACAGATGCCGAAGCGGCTAGGCAAAGAGCCCCCCCTCCTCCCGTCTCGGCGAAGGGGGGGAATCAATAGGTCCTTACCAAGGGGAAACAACAAGTGGTAGCACCCCAGGAGCTCGCCGGTGGGATCAAGAGGCCCTTGAAGGGGGCCAAGAAGTCAGTGGAGGCACCGAAGAGGCCATCTAAGGGGGCCGAGGTGCCGAAGAGGCCCACAGAGGGGTCCAAGGCGGGTCGGAAGAGGCCCGCTGCAGATACGCTGAGGGAGGAGCCGCCGCGGAAGGTATCCAACACTGAACGCTAAGCAGAAGCGGTGGCGAGGGGATCCGCACCTAGGGAGTGCCCATCTGGCCCTTCTTCAACTCCACCATCGCTGCAGGGGCACCCCGAGAGAGCCGAGGGGGCCGCCAAAATATTTTGTCCACAGTGGTATCTTTGAGAAGGGGACTTCGTCCAAGACGAGGGGGTCAACCAGGCTCTCGTGAACGGGGTGATCTTGCCGAGGGACTGCTACCACTTGCTGTAGAGTGACCCCAAGGCCATCTATGATGAGGGCATGTACCACCTCGTCGAGGTAAGATATATATACATTTTTGTTTTATATATTTCCTTCTCTTCCTCCTCTTTTGTTCACTAATTGGTTTTGTTGCAGGCTTGCCTACATTTCGTCAATTTGGGGGACTGGACGAGGCTGGCGATGTCCCGCATCGACAAGGTAGAGAAGGAGAAGCTCCAGAAGGAAAGGGAGAAGTTCCAGAAGACAGTTGCTGATGCTGAAGAGAAATATTAGAAATTTAAGAAGGCGTTCTTCGATGAGCAATCAGTTCGAAAATGCCTCGAAATACAGTTGAAGGAGGCGCAACAAGGTCTTTCCGAGGAGTAGGTGGGAAGAGTTCGCCAGAAGAGCATTGTCTCCGAGGCTGAAGGAAGGGCTGCCAAGGCAAAGAAGGCTGTCGAGGACATGGCATCAATAGAGCATTCTAAGAAGGCAGCGGCCGAAGCGGTGGAGGGGCTGAAGACACAAAGAAGGCATTCTTGCTGGTGATGTCAGATTTTGACATCAGGGGGCTGCAGGTAATCCCAAATGCTCCCAATGAAGCCCAACCTGCTGATGACTCCGCTCCTCCTCCTGCCAGTGGCGAGGCCTAGGCGTGGATTCCCCCCCCCCCCCTTTTGTTTTTTGTTGTTCAGCTGTTGTGTTTTGAGACCTTCAAAAACCTTTTTGTAAAGGCAATACAGGAATATAATGATGAATGAAGCCATTTTTTGCACTTCCTTTTTCTTCTTCTTCAAGAGGTCCTTGCCCCTCCGACAACGGGACTACAACACAAAAAAAACATGCACAGTTTGTTCGTAGCACGCATAGTTTGCTTACATGCTCACTTTAAGTAGTTAGGGCATTGGGAGACGAGGTGGGGCCACACGTCCGAAGTGAGGCTCACCCGGCTCCAGAATTCCTTTAAGTGTCAACTTAGGCAAGGCAAGGTGACCTGGAACCGTAGCCGAGGTCGTTGGTCGAGGTATATCGCTGAGGTACTTGGGAGGATGAGGAGCCAAGGTGGAGCAGTACTATCGGGGTGCAGTTCACCTGGCTTGTTTCCCACCAAGTGTTTCCTCAAGGGAGGCCGAGGCGTCCCACCGGCGAAGCCGGGGGCTCGATCCAAAGCGAATCGCCAAGGCAATCAGGGTTGCCATTTTTATTGCGTTAAGTGTAGGTATCCAAGGGGGTCATCGTCCTCTATGGAGGTGATGAGGCGTGTAAGGACTCGTTTGCCTCGGCGTGCATGCTTTTGGTGAGGTGCTCGTTTGAGGGTCGTCATAGTCTTTTGCATCGGTTTGTGCCGAGCCCGTATCCCTCGGAGGAGGGTTTCGTATGTCGGTAGGTCGCGAAGTAGAGGGTTTTTGAGGATTTAGGGCACATTATTTCAATAGTTGAGGCGAAGAGGGACTTTTGCTTCATTCATTCATCACTTAGCCATAGGTAGTTACATTTATTGAAAGTACATTCAGAGGTTCTCTGAGTTCCATGTTCGGCGGACAGGTCTTTCATACAAGTGTTCCAAGTGAAAGGTTCCAGGGCCGAGGACACGCTTGACTCGGTAAGGGCCTTCCCAGTTGGGGCCTAGCTTTCCTACTCCGGGTTTGGGGACCATGACCTTTCTGAGGATGAGGCCCCCTTCTTGAAAGTGTCTTTCCTTTACTTTCGAGTTGTAGTAGCAGGCCACGCATTGCTGGTAGGCAGCTACCCTGATTTGCGCCTGCTCCCAGGCTTCTTCTAGTAGAACCAGGTTGGCTCCAAGGGCTTCGTTGTTCTCTACTTCATTGTAGGTTTCGACTCGGAGCGTTGGTTGGCCGATCTCTATTGGGATTACCACTTCTATACCATAGGTCAGGCTGAAGAGAGTTTCTCCCATGGCTGTCCAAGTTGTGGTTCGGTATGCCTAGAGTACACTGTTCAACTCATTGGCTCATAAGCCTTTAGCTCAGTCTAACCTTGTCTTCAATCCGTCTAGGATGGTTTTGTTGGTGACCTTGGTTAGGCCATTTGTTTGGGGGTAGCCCACCGAGGTGTATTGTTGTTTGATGCCAAGGGAGCCACACCACTCCCGAAATTTGGCATCATCGAACTGCTTCCCGTTGTCAGTGATTAGAATGTGAGGGAGCCCGAAGCGACAAATGATGTTTTTCCAGAAGAAACTCTGGATTGCCCGAGCTGTGATAGTGGCTAAGGGCTCGGCTTCGACCCACTTTGTGAAGTACTCCACAGCGACAACAAGGTATTTCCTGCCCCTCGTTGCTTGTGGGAAAGGGCCGAGGAGGTCCATTCCCCCTTTTGCAAAGGGCTAGGGGCTGTTAAGGGCTAAGAGGGTTGTTGCAGGTTGATGACATATGTTGGTGTGCCTCTAGTATAGATCACACATTCCCACAAGTTTGCCTGCATCTTTGTGAAGTGTTGGCCAAAAATATCATTGTCTCAACGTCTTCTGGGCGAGGGCCCTGCCGCCGAGGTAGTTTTTGTAGATGCCTTTGTGAATTTCTTTGAGCACGTACTCTCCCTCCTTGGGGCGGAGGCATCGGAGATAAGGCAGGGTGAAAGATCTTCTATATAATTTTCCTTCAAGCAAGGTATAGTGGGCCACTTGATGTTGGAGTCATCTAGCCTCGTTCCTGTCATCGGACAGCTATTCTGTCAGGAGGAAATTGATGATGGGGTCCATCCATGATGGCTCGGCCTCTATTGGTAGTACTTGAGCCTCTTCAATGGACGACTGAGGTAGCTTCTCCACGCTAACTGTGCAGCTAAGGACCGTGCCTGTGGTGCTTGCCAACTTGGATAGGGCATCGGCCCTCGCATTGTTAGCTCGTAGGACTTGGTGTAGGGTAAAGCACCAGAAATGGCGGGCTAGCTCTTGGACTTTAGCGAGATACTTGAACATGCTTTGCTCTCTAACTTCGTACTCATTGTTCACCTGGTTCACCACCAAGTGAGTCTTTGAAGGCTTCGACGTGTGAGGAGCCGAGGTCCTTGGCCAATTGCAGCCCGACGATGAGGGCCTCATACTCGGCTTCATTGTTGGATGCTTGGAAGTCAAACCTCAACACGCACTCGAGGGTTGAGTTGTCCAGGGTGAGGAGGATAAGGCCAGTGCCACTTCCTTTAACATTGGATGACCCATCCACAAAAAGCTTCCAAGCAGGTGGAGCATCTCCAACTGGGCGCCCTTCTCCTGGTTCATCTTCCAGGGCCCAAGGGAGAGCTCAGTTAGAGGTGCAATCCATCACAAAATCTGTGAGGGCTTGTGCTTTGATGGTGGGCCTCGGTTGGTACTATATGTTGAATTCAGAAAGCTTGATGGCCCATTTGATCAGATGCCCTGAGGTCTCGAGCTTGGCGAGGACAGCTCTGAGGGGCTAGTTTGACAACATTGTGATGGCGTGAGCATGGAAGTATGGCCTAAGCTTTCTGGCTGAAACCACGAGAGTGAAGGCCAGTTTCTCCACTTCGGGGTATCTGCTTTTGGCGTCGCACAATACCTTGCTGACATAGTATATCAGTTTTTGTGGCTCTATCTTCTTTGATCAGGACTGAGTTGACTGCTTCATCCCCGACCGACAGGTACAGGTATAGAGTCTATCCAGGGACTAGGCGGGCCAGGAGGGGAGGTGAGGCAAGGTACTCCTTGAGTTCGTCGAAAGCTCGTTGACATTCCTCCGTCCACTGTAAGTCTTTCAGTTTCTTGATGGCTTGGAAGAAGGGAAGACATCGGTCAGCTGATTTTGACATTAAGCGGTTGAGCGCCGCCACTTGGCCAATGAGCTTTTGGGCTTTCTTCACCAACCAAGGAGGTGCCATATCCAGTATGGCCTATATCTTCTCAGGGTTGACCTCAATGCCTCGTTAAGTGATGATGAAGCCTAGAAACTTGCCCAAAGTTACATCAAAGGCACATTTGTTGGGATTTAACTTCATTTTAAACTTTCGCAAAGTGTCGATGGTCTCAACCAAGTCCGAGGTGTGTGATTCGGCTTTCAGGTTCTTCACCACCATATCATCTACATAGGCTTCAACATTCCTCCCCATCTAATCCTTGAACACTTTATTAACAAGATGCTAGTAGGTAGCTCCTACGTTTTTAAGCCCGAAGGGCATCACCTTGTATCGGTATGTACCATGTTTGGTGATGAATGAGGTCTTCTCTTCGTCTTCGGGGTGCATCTTTATCTGATTGTATCCAGAGAAGGCATTCATGAAGCTAAGCAATTCGTATCGTGTAGTGGCGTCGACAAGGTGGTATATTCTTGGCAAAGGAAAACTGTCATTGGGGTAGGCTCAATTAAGGTTTGTAAAGTCAATACAGATTCACCATTTCCCATTAGCTTTCTTAACCAAAACCACATTCGACAGCCAGTTTGGATAGTATACCTCTCGGATGAATCCGACGTCGAGTAGCTTGTCAACTTCCTCTCCTATGGCCTTCTATTGGTCTGGTGGAAAGTTCCTCTTCTTCTGTCGAACCGGCCTAGAGCTCGGGTCCACGATCAACCTGTGAGTAATGACCAAAGGGTCAATTCCGGACATGTCAGCAGCGGACCAAGAGAAGTTAGTTTTGAGGAAACTTACTAGTTCGGATAGGTTCTCTGGGGGGAAGGTTGGACCCGATAGGGACTATCTTCTTGGGCTCGTCCTCGCCCAGGGTAACAAAGATGAGGTTCTCGGCCGGTTGGCCTCGGCTTGCTGGCTCTTACCTGAGGTCAAGGCCCTCAAGTGGCAATGTTTATTTGCTCTTGCCCTTCAGTGCCGCCAAGTAGCATTGACGGGCGATGTGTTGATGCCCCCGAGCAACTTCGACGCCATGCTCGATTGGGAATTTTAGGGCGAGGTGGTATGAGGACATGGCAGCTCGCAGTGCATGAAGGGTTGGTCTCCCCATGATTGCATTGTAGGGGGAGTCAATCCTCACAACAAGGAACTCTATCATCCTCGTCACCTGCTGAGGCTCGGTTCCTATCATGATCGGTAGGGTGGTCTTTCCTTTCGGCCTAATGACATTGTCGGAGAAGCCAACCATTGGGACGTCGGCGAGCTGAAGACGCTCTAGCGCTATCTTCATCTTTTCAAAGGCTTCATAGAAGAGGATGTCTGCCGAGGAGCCACTGTCGACGAGAATCCTCTTGACTCGGAAGTTTGCCACTATGGCCGAAATCACCAGCGCGCCATCATGGGGGACTGTAATCCCATTAAGGTCCTCATGCTACTTTGGCCTCTTGGGGGCTGGCCCTCAAACGTTCAACTGCTTGGCATAGGCCTTGCGGGCTGAGGCTGAGCTCCCGACGATGACGTCGATGACTCCGGTGACCTGCAGGTGTTGTTGGGAGGATGAAGCGCCGGCTTTGCCCCCGACGAACTTCTTCAAATGACAGCGGCGGATGATGGACTCTATTTTGTTCTTCAACTCATAGCAGTCCTCGGTGTCATGGCCGACGCCGCGGTGAAACTTGCTGTACTTTTTGGGGTTCTCCCTCCTGGGGTTCCTCTTCATCTTCTCTAGCCACTTCACAAACTTCTCCTCGCCTATTTGCATCAGGATCTGGGTCCGAGAGGAGTTGAGTGGCGTATATTGGCTGTAAGCCATGGTCGAGGCCGATGACTTCCTGTTATCTTTGTCGCTATCACCTCGGCGGTCTTCATTTTTCCTTTTCTTCCCCGACGGTCCGCTATTGCGTTCAGTTTCCTTCTCCTGATGGTCCCCGGCCGAAGCCTCTTCGGCCGCTATGTACTTTTGGGCCTTTTTGAGGAACTCCAACTTTGTCTTTGGCGGGGTCTTGGCGATCGAACACTTGAGGGCGAAGCTCTTCTTTCTTAAAGCGGTCAATGTAGGACCACAATCTTTCGCCCGGTTTCTACTTGATGGACATGAGTGAGACGACGCTCTTTTGACCTCGGGGGGAGGCTGGAGAACTAGCGGCATGCTGCCCCCTTGAAGGTGGCCTGAAAAGTTCGGCACGTCAAGACGTCGGAATACCTATAGAGTATCATGAGCGCTTTGAAACTTTTCAAGTGGTCATCAGGGTCTGAGGAACTGTCGTACATCTCCAAAGTAGGAGCCTTGAAGTGTAGGGGGTGAGGCTCTGAAATGATTTTCTGGATGAACACGTCCATACAACTAGCGGAATTGGAAGCTTGTTGGAATGTATTTTCAACCAATAAAACGCTTTCAACACTGTCCCAACTTGCCACTGCATCCACACATGGGAACCATGTGTTGGTAGCTTATCCAAAACTCAAAGTATCCGATGAAATTGGAAGCTTGGGAGCAAATACGGTCATACAGGCTCATAACACTGTAGAAAATGTAGATGTGAGTGGTGCAGACTGCAGTGTGGGGTCCTACTCCTACACTACTACTTGGCCACGGCAAGCGGGGCTCGAGGCCCACCACACGGGGATTCCCCAACTCCAAGACCCAGAGTGGGGTGATAGCCACTCAGCTACACTGGTACACTTGCACCTCCTCGTGTAACAATTCATAATTAATTTATAAGAAAGAATGAAGAAAGCACAAGCTCTATTGCAAAGCTACTTTTGGAAGAGTTTTTTCAAATCCCGTTAGGCCGCCATGTGTGAATTAAATAAAGAGAAGCTGCTTACACTTTCTTTCTCTTTCTTCTTTTTCTTTTTTTCTGATTCAATTGATCTCATTAAAACGCTACAAAATAGCTTTACATTGTCTCAGAGTTGCCAAGCTGCTGATGCAGTTATGCTCTCCTCGAGACTCAAATGCGAATATAAAAAAAAGAAACAAGGTGAACTGGGCACTAAAAGATATATAGGCCTAAAAAGGAGGACTCCAATTCTCACTTTGTACTGACTTCTCATGTTTTGGTTGGTTACTTGGTTATGTTAATTTGTCTCTTTTACGGGTTGGAACTTGGAACCTTCTAATCACTTGTTTTAACTAGGCAGAGTCGTTCTCTCATAAGTTAGAATAAGGCTGTGTTTGGCAAATTGGCACAAACTCTAACTTATCCCTAAGTACATTTAAATTGGTGAATAATTTGATGGAATTACAAAAAATTGGAGGTATGACTAAAGTTAATAGACCTCACGTACACCTTGCTTTGTCCCCGCCCCCTTAATCCCCTGTTATGTGTAATATGTATATCAATAGAAGTAAAACAAAAAATTGGTTGAATCTATCATCTATGGGAATTCAAATATCCATCTACCTATATTTACTGTTTTCTTTTCTTTAGGCTTGTCAATGTGTTGGGATTGTGTAATTACTAACCAAACACCCCAATAATGCTCTTCTGGAATTCCCTTTTCATTTTCTTTTTTTTTTTGGTTTCTGATTTCTAGGTTTTGTTTATTGATTGACTAATGAAATTGCAGGCTCAAGCTGCTCAACAAACCGCGTTTATGCTCCGAATCGCTCTTCTTCTGGGCTGGCTGGATGCTGGACTCTCTGCATACTGTTTTATTTTAAGGGAATACTTTGGCTGTGGCTACCCGTTATTACTCTAATCATATTTATTTATTTTTTTCTATAAAAGCAAGCTTTCAAATGCCATGGCTACGGGTTGGTTACTGCAGCTGTGAGAATTGATTCATCCCACCAGGCCATGAGGCCACCACCAATCTGGGACATAATGTGGGTCATGGTGAATTATTAATTCTACTATAATCCATTGAGCCCACAGAATATTCCATATGTGTGGTGGGTGGGACACCTCTACAAGCCTACAACTTTGATTGCCCACTTGTAGCCCTACCCTTTCTCATTATTGATTATTATTTTTTAACTATCTAATCCTATCTTTGGGGAACATCGGATTGGCATCGTTTTACTTTCATCTAAAAACAGACGGTCAAAATGCATCCCACGATCGCCTGACCCTAGATAAAAGGGTCATAATCCAACGGTCTTTGTGGATCTACAGTGTTCCAACGGCAGATGTTCGTATGTAATGTTTTCTCGGGACGTCGTTAAAATGAAACCCGTGATGAGATTCCTTCCGTGGTGCTTCTCAAGTTGCAATTCCGTGCTTAACTGAGTAAAGGCATGCTAATCGTCGAATCAGAACAAAGGCGTAATGCAGATTCTAATCTGGCGGATGAAAGGTCGCTCCTCCCGGAGAGAGAGTGCGGTAGATGGGGCAGAGCATTACCACCAGTACTTGACTATGATCAATCTTATCGTCTCACAGCGGAAGTTCTTTCACGCACACCTCGAACAGCTCATGCTGTGCCCGTACCAACACACGTCTGCTATCCCCGACCCCCACCAACCGTACGACTGGCTGGGCTGGCTTATTATAGCCCAGAAAGATACTACTACATCGCTACTACTACTACTTCTGTTTCTGCAACCAAAACGTCAGGCCGAGACACGATATCTCTCTTTCTCTCCATCTCTCTCTCTCTCTCTAAAAACCAGAGACACGAGCCCTAAATTTGGAGTGTCGGAGAATCGAAAAAGACGAATTGAAGATCATACGTACGACTCCAATTCCGGCAAATTCATTCGTGGAAGAATCGGAAGATGGAGTTTCCTTGAATTCTCTCTCGCCACGCCAAAGCAAGATATTTTCCAAATGCCTTTGTTTATTTCTTGCCGTGGTAAATTTGCGAATCGATTGATCTAAGATTCTCTCATTCTTTCCTTTTCTGGTTCGTTTTCTTTTTGGGAATGCTCAACGATCCAATTCTGATAAGCCGGCCTGCTATCGCTGAATTTGCTTATATTGCTCCTTGTGACTGCCAAAAGGCGAAGGCTTGGGTTTAGAAGTAGCTGAGAAGGAAGTAGAAACTTTACGAGCTCAAACGGTTTCTTTAATGGCGGAAAGCCTGAAACGATCCCGTGTGGAGCTTTTATTGTTAGGCTTTGTTCGAGAGACAAATGCCTATGGCCGTACTATGGGATTTTTTTCCCATTCTTATGTTGGATTGGCCACAGAGTCCTGAATAGCCAGAAACCTGCGGACCGAAACCAAACCTCAACCACGACCTTTAATGGCGAAATTCAGCAGAGAGCGCGAAAGCCTAGGGGATTCAGCTAGAAACGGGAGATAGGTACATGCTACTACAGAGTACAGAGGGAGAGAGAAAAAGAGATGCCCTTGTCCCTTGGTTAGAGTGTTGTTGCTGACATCTGTCGGTCTCCCATGGCCTAATGCAACCGGATCTAAGCCCTGAAACGAGCGATCGCTTTCACTAGGTAGCCTCACTAGACTCTATCACCAGGCTAAACCTACGCACCCCTCTCTCCTTCTCCCTCTTCCCCCCCCTCTCTCTCTCTCTTAACACAGCCATGCCTTTTTATCTTCCTGTCTATAAAGAGCTCTACTATGGCTGTTGGAAAAGTTGGAACTGGAATCTGGAGAAGCTTATTATCGATACATTGCTACTTGAAAAAAATAAAATCTAGTATAAAAATATAAAACACACACTTCTGCTAGTCTCGCCATAAATGTATACTCTCTCTCTGTCTTATAATAAATTAATAATCTTCTTTCTTACAAGAAAAAAATTGGGATTATTTCATTGTTTGGTTTGATTTTTGTTGTTATTGGTTGACATTTTAGGAATTTTCAATTGGGTTTCTTGAATCAGCTTTTGAAATAATAGGATTTCTAAAATCTTGTTCCTTTTTGGCCTTCTATGGATTGAAGGAAAGCGGGCGTTTCAGAGGTAGGTGGCTAGATTTTGCAGAAAACAGTGTTGTTTCCAGGGTCGCGCCGCTCGTGTTTGTCGCTCGTGCACTGCAATCTCCATTTCCAGATCTCGAGGCCTGCTGCATTGCGGGTTCTGTTTATAAGAGAGGTGTGTGTGTGTGCGCAGGTTTATTTCGTGCGCCTCTTTGGTTTTTCATTCGTTTCTTCATTTCTAGTTTCTCTCTCCCGATCCCCATTTTTTTTTTTTAATTTTCACTGCGTGGACGAAATCCCTCCTCGGTTGGGATATGGTACAGGGAATTTGGGTTTTGTTTTGCTGTTTCATTGAATTTGGGATTTTGACCTCAAGGGATATTGCAGGAGTCACGGTAACTTGGGTGATAATATTGAATGGCTACATTGCTTTACATGGAAATCGAGGTATTATACTCTAATATTGAAGCTTTGGTCTCTGTTCCTCCATTTGATTATTGTTGCGTTTCGGGGTTTCATTTGCTTTTTTTTTTTTGGGTGGGGGTGGATGTGGGGTTTCTCTATTTGAGCTCTTTAGAATACATATGAGAATAGCAGTATTGCAATATTTTTCGGGTCTATGGTGTTGGTACCTTGTATCTAACCATTCTTTTCTGAAACTGCTTCTGATTGCTACAGTCTGTGGATCACTTTGTGCAGCAGCAACGAGCAGGAGACTCGCTCCCTGAATTAGGGTTTTGGACGGTTTGTTGTGGGTATTTAAACGGTTGATGCTTTTACTGGATATACACAGAAGGTGGTGAGAACTTTGGATTTTGATGTGGAATTTTGGTGTCAGCTGGAGTCAAAAACATGCTGAGTCATGATCAGGAAGTAGAAGAAGAAGAGGTGTTCTATGATTCTTTGGATTATATTCAGAATCCAGATATTTTGTCGTCTGAGGATTCTGGGTGTGTTTGTGAAGAATTGGTCTTTGCCAAGTCGGATTACGACATTTGGTTGAACGAACCGGGGAGCATTCAGGAACGACGAAAGAGGTTTCTACACGGAATGGGCTTCAGTGAACTTGCTTCCTTCTCCCGGGAAATTGGCAGCGATATTTCGTGTGGCAGTTTCAATGAGCGCCTGAGTTTTGAAAGGATCACAGAATGCAGTGAGACTGTCCAAAGTTCGTGGGCTTCATTCAGTAACAGAGTAGAGGAAGAGAAGCTCTGTAATGGAAATGGTATAGATGTAGAAAGCAACTTCATGGCTCGTGAAGATGTGCAAGATGGTTCACCTAGATCAACCTCAGCTCAAGACTTGGAGACATCTGCTGGTCTTTTGCCGTCTATTCAGAATCTTATGCAGGAGGAAGTTATAGTTCCTCCAAAAAACAGTAAAAAGGGTCTAGAAAAAAGTAAGAAAATGAAGAGTTGGTGGAAGAGCTTTATTGCCAATAGAAAGGGAGGATCATTGGACAAATCTGACGTCTCCTTAACAAACCCCAAGGCACCAAAGGCAAATAGAATGAGAGTACAACAGAACAGCAAAAGGATCATGGAGTTTAGTGGACTTTTCATGGGACAAGAAATTCTAGCTCACAAGGGATTCATTTGGACAATGAAATTCAGTCCAGATGGCCAGTATCTGGCAAGTGGTGGTGAAGATGGGATTGTTCGCATTTGGCGTGTTACATCAGGAGAAGCTTCCTGCAAATTTTTAGATGATGGATGTACTTCCAAATTCATCAATAAAGAGAAAGAAGTCAAACTCTTTCGAGGAAGAAAGAATTCAGCGTCTGCTTCTGTTGTCATACCGAAAAAGGTGTTCAAGATTGAAGAGTCACCATTGCAGGAGTTTCATGGCCATACCAGTGATATTTTGGACTTGTCTTGGTCCAAATCTAATGTGAGTGTTTGAAACAGCTTAAAAACAGCAATTAGGATTATTTTCTTTCTAAAGTCTGTTATGTATCCGATTTATTTTTAACTTTTAATTTTGTTGCAGTTTCTGCTTTCATCTTCCAAGGACAAAACTGTTCGCCTGTGGCAAGTTGGTTGCAATCAATGCCTTAACGTTTTCCAACACAGTAATTATGGTAAGAAATTATGCTTCACTTTGTATACTTTTTCTGCTAGGATCAAACAAAAAAAACCAGTTGTAAATATAGTAGTCTTATTAAAATAACCTGTTTTATTAAATTATTTCTTGTTTGGTTTCATGGTATATATTGCCATTTTCAGAAATTTGGTTCTATTCGTTTTCTTTGCATTGCACCAGTAACATGCATTCAGTTCAATCCCCTTGATGATGGATACTTCATCAGTGGATCTATAGATGGAAAAGTTAGAATATGGGGCGTTTCTGATGGACGAGTTGTTGACTGGGCTGATGTGCAAGATTTAGTAACTGCTATATGTTATCAACCAGATGCACAGGTTTTCTACTAACTATTTGATTCCACTATGGTTCAGGGACATGTTCTTCATGGTTGTAACTGATTTATTATTTCATTGGTGCAGGGATTCATTGTTGGTACTGTTTCAGGGACATGTCGTTTCTATAATGCAACAGGTACATGGTTCTGTTATGTTTTTAGTTGATAATTTTACAAATTTAAGCATCAAACCTGAATTATTAGCTGTTGCCTTTGAAGGCTAACATCCTTTATTTTTTTTATATAGATAATCATCTAGAGTTCGATGCACAAATTTGCATACAGGGTAGAAAGAAGTCCTCTTGCAACAGGATTACTGGAATTCAGGTATACTTCACCACTATTTTCCTTCATAATAATTGCTAATTTGGGTTATGCTAGTATTATTTTCCAATATTTTTCTGAATCTTGTTGTTTTCCTGTCCTCACAGTTTTCTAGGGATGGTTCTCAAAGAGTCATGATAACATCATCAGATTCTAGAGTTCGCATATTCGATGGGGTTGAAGTCATTCATAAATATAGAGGTAAACATGCTTTCTTGATTAACCTCTCTGATTGTTTTTAGGCTTCTTATTTAGTATATTGATCATAAGGCATGTGGAATCATTAATATCTTGAATGAAATTGAAAATGTAAGATGCTTATTTCAATTATGTGTTTTCAGGAGCACTGTTTTAGATAAAACTTACTCTTTCTGTATTCATCCTGCAAATTTCCTCATAATTAGTCAATTAGCTATTTCTAACAAGCTGTGGCTATAATTTTTATTAAGTAATTATGTAATCTAGATGCCCAACTGCATACTGACTCATCAATAGGCCATTGATAGTCTATCTAGATTCTAGACATTCTATCTGGTTTTTAAAATTCTACTGTCTTCGTTAGCCTACTTAATAAATTTTCTTTTTGTTCAGTCTGTATATAGCAATTTGAATCTTGTTGCATTTGCCTTTTTGCATGTTTTTTTCTTGGAATTTTGATTGCCTTTTTCATTAATATGGAGCATCAATCTTACCTTTTTAGGAAATTTTCAATTAACAGGACTGCGGAAGTCAGGGAGTCAGATGTCTGCCTCATTTACTTCAAATGGAAGACATATAATTTCAGTGGGAGAGGATTCTCATGTTTATGTCTGGAATTATGATGGATTGTGTCTCCCTTTATCTAAAGAGGCAAAATCAATACGCTCATGCGAGCATTTTTTCCATGATGATGTATCTGTTGCAATACCGTGGTCAGGCATGGAAGAGGAACGGTCTGTTTTAGATAGCTGCAGTCTCCAGCATTCCTCAAAAGTACCAGAATTCCTAGAGGCCGCCTCCTGGTTTAGAGATTCAGAACGCTTATCTCTTGGTGGTTGGTTCTCTGTGGATTGTCCATCAAAAGGTTCTGCAACCTGGCCCGAGGAGAAGCTACCTGTATGGGCTGTTGAAGTTGCACACCATGGTCATCATCATGATAACCAGCAGTACCACCAACACCATTATTATAATAACCTCAGAGATCTATCAGGAACTTGGGGTCTGGTGATTGTGACTGCTGGCTGGGATGGAGTAATAAGGACTTTCCTTAACTTTGGATTGCCTGTGAGGTTATGAGTGCAGAAGGATCTTCATCAAAACCACATTCAGAATAACGGGATGTGATGATATATACTGCCTGCATTTGTAAGGCTGCTCATCAACCTATCTGATTTTGTGCTAAATGGCCGGCTTCTCTGCTATGTGCACAGTTCCTGCAGGAGGCTGGGTTTGCTGATTTTGTGACAAATTGCCAACTCTGCTGCCATGCGTCCAGTTCCTGAGGGAGACCTGGTATGTGATTGAAAGAGCAGCTGTTAATTTGGCTCTTAACTTTCCTGGCAAAGCATTTCAGGACACGTTTGGCCATTTTTCTATGTAAAGTTCCTACATTGTTACCATGTGGGGCCTTTCAAGTTCTTACAATGTTGGCTGTGCTGGATTTCCCACTCAAGGAGATGTAGATTTTAACAGGTCAAGTCTTATTGTCCTTGTCATAGAATTTGTAGCCTGGTTATTTTGTCCATGTCATCGGGCTGAGGAGCACCACAGCTCTTAGAGGTGGATGCTGTGTAATTCATTCATTCATATATTTATAAGTACAACCTGATTTGTCTGATAAATGTAAGATTATACAAAAGTTTAATACAGAAATTACATAATTCTTATGAAATTCTTTTTCTGGTGTCCTGCACTGAAAAGTTTGATATGTTCTGGTACAACTAAGTAGATCTTAGTCTGGAGCATAAACATTAAGTAGTTCTTGGACTAGAACCCCCCAAGTATATAGTGGTTTTTCTATATTTCTAAATCTTCCTAGGTTACTTAAACCATTAAGAGGGTGTGCATCAAGGTGTATGGTTTTGTTTTTCAAAACAAAAACTACTACCACATCAGTGGTATTTGTTTGGAAAAACAAAATCTTAATTATCGGCCAACACCCCCTAAATTTATAAAGAAAAATGAACTATCAAATGTCTTTAGCAAATTTTAATTTTGGAGTTGAATCTCTAGGGTTCCGTCTATCCTTCCATAGTAAACTTGGACTAGAGAAAATCTTTAATAGAATGTAAGTTATTGCAATTGAACTGGGAACCAGGAAAATATGAGGCCCAAGTTTCTCAAGGCAATGCAGATGTCTTTACAAGGTGGTTCTATTTGCCCTTCAACTATACGTTATTTTTTGGTTTCTTGTGGTTTATTAGAAACAAAAAATTAATCCAGTTTGAGTGCCAAAGTTTTTCGTTTACGCAGATCATCACTGTGTTAACTAACAAGATGTCACATATCAATTCTCCAAACTGAAGAATGCTATTTTATATAAGCTCCACATTGCTAGGAACTTTGGTCTTCTGAGTTCTGTCACATAGGCTATGGCTTCATTGATTACAGATGAACATTTACTCCATAAGGATATTGCTAAAACCTCTTACAAAAATTTTCAACTTATTATACTTGTTCTCAGCAGATCACAATTAGAAATGATAGCAATCTTTGTTTGATGTTCTAGCCATGAACGATAAGAAGAGCATAAAATAAGGCTCTTCATTTCTTCCTCAGGGAATCCCTGCCTTGTATTGTTAGAGATGCATGTCACAGTAGCAGCTTATATGCTTTTGTTTGATCATTAAGTAAGGGGGTTAATACTTTATAGATCTTCCAAAGGATAAATCTTGAGGGTTCTTCAGGTGCAGGATTTAGTAGATAATGACCACAAATTAGTTAAATTAGAATAATATGAGCCTAGTTATAGGTTTATAGTTCAAACTCAAAAGAGAAATCATTAATGCTTTTGTTCTTCATAGGGGAGTTTCCGACCTGATGGGTGGTCAAATGCTATGCCAAGGAGAAAATATTTTTAGCACACCTTTAGAGTTTACATTGAGCGGCTTTTCACTTGTCAAATGAGCTAACTGGTGGAGAATGATAAAGACTTGAGCATTTCACCTTATTGGCCTAAGCCATTGTTGGAGTTTGTCAATGGGCTTGGAAGAGTCCTCTCTTACAAATCTAAAAGCTCAGTCTATGTATAGGCAACTTTACAGGGCTAGGTTGAGATACAGCTTTTATAAAATGAATTGACATTGGAGTTTTCTATAGCTCTACTTCTTTTCAGGTACCTTCTGGCCTTTATGGTGTTTGACAACACAGCAAAAGCTTGCTTTTTGACCTTTCGTTTGTGATTACACACCACCAGGACAAAGTCGTTGTTGGATCATGGATGTGTGGATACCATCACCCTTTACACTGAAAGTGATATCCCAAAGAAGAGAAGTCATATTCAATGACAAAATTTACTTTGGAACACTTGGGTATACTTGTATTTTAACAAGCAACTTCTTCTTGCAAGTATCAGATACATTTCTTATTTAATAATAACAAGCAAATCCAGAGCTAGCTTGTTCTGGGGGAATTGTAATACATGATCAATCTAACGTGTCACTCATGCGGCTGTGCTGGGGGTCAACTTGGGTTGAGAATTTGTTAAATTTTGAATGGGCTTGAGCCTGATGTTGGCATGCAGCTGAAATTCTTTAAATGAAGCAGTCCATCTGGACCCCTACTTCTACTTGCTAAACTGTTGATCTGATAGGGGCCAGGATGATTGCCATTTTATATGGGTTAAGCCCATGCCTAGTAAATGAGGATGATCTTCCACCTCTAGATTGGTGTTAGATGGAAGATTGTACTGTTTATTGAAATCACACATAATTTATCTACCAAAAAAATCCCACATAATTTCAGGATTTTCTTCTTACTTTAGCATTATTATACTATTTATTGAATTTAAGCAAATATTAGACCCACTTTTTAGTTTTTCTGTTCAAAATATCAATCTGGTGTATTGTATCGTAATATCGTATCTTTGGGATACTGATGTACTTTTTAAGGTATTTTTAAAAATAAATTTTTAATAATTAAATAGCATAAAAATGACCCTCCTGTGAAATTTTGAAAAAATAAACAAAAAACAAAAAAAAATGCACAAAGTTCATAATGTTAAAAGAAATGGAAATTGCCCTCAATCCCTTCTTTTTCTCATTGTATTTTTGATCTTTGACATTATACCTCCACAGTGTCATTCCATATGATGCCAATCTTCCCATTTTCCAAAAAAAAAAAAAATTGATGGAGCAAGTCAAAGAAGAAGAACAGAAATAAAAGGCTTAGCTACACGGGCTGAGTTGTAAAGGAAGAGAAAGATATCATTCATGAATGTCCTGGACATGGTGGTGCATATAGTGGTGGAAAATACAAGTAAAATTTTTTTGTAAGAAAATACAAGTAAAATGGGTAAATTACAGTCAGACCCTACATTTTTTGAATAATTTTATTGACCACCCTACTCAGGAAATGTTTGTTTTTTAGTTACCTCATCTCCTGTGTTAGGACCTAGGAGTTAAGACTCTCGTATTCTGCCCTTGATGCCCGACTGACCAGAGAAATTCATTACCTAAAATACCCTTTGACCAGTTCCTTTTGCATGGAGTTGAACTACTTCCATCTGTTTGATAAAAAACCCACATGGCCGCATTCGAAGGGGACTGCAATGCGGCAATGCAGGTGAGTTTATGTGGCTGTTATGCTCTGTCTTACCATTTATAGATTACATACATGACTGGAGCTCTCTTTACATATGCATGCTCTGTGAAACCTGCGATCGTCCAGGTTTATGAAATCCACGTTTCCATCTTCCATCTAGTTAAAAGCTCAGGGAGGTCCCATCTTTGTCTTTCACATTCCCAAGAAACACAGATTGAAGCGTTGGGTAATCATCTATCAGACTCAAAGCCAGCTTTTAGCAAGTAAAAATTGGATCTGCTCACCCTTTGCAATTGCGTTTGTGTTTGTTTCCCAGTTAAAGAGACTGACCAGTAAATGTGAAAGCAAAGCACTCACACCAACGCCCATGCTCTGTGTCTGTGATAAGAGTTGCTAGCTTCAGAAGTCAGAACTCAAGTTCTTGCTTGGTATACATTAATTTAGGAGTGGCAAATGGGTGGGTTGGGTTGGATTGGGTAAGGGTTGAATATCAATCCACCCATCTTGACCCACTAACCCATCATGACCCATCATCAATGCTTGTTAAAGGGTCATAACCCACTCTAACCCTGATCCACCCATATTGACCCACTTGACACATTCATATGACCCTTGTCCACCCTCAGCCATACTAACTCACTTACCATCGCATATAAATACATAAATGGGTCGAATTGACCCGTATACCCTAAATAACAACTTTTGAAATAACCAACTCTCTCAAGACTGCCATGTAGTATAAACAGGTCAGGTTGACCCATGTACCAAAAAATAACACTTTTTGATGAAACACCTCTCAATGATGCCACATGGCATAAACGGGTCATGTCAGTCCGTATACCCGAAAAATAACAATTTTTTGAGAGAAACAACTATCCCGAGATTGCCACGTGGTATAAGCGGGTCGGGTTCACCCGTATACCCGAAAATAACAGAAAATACCAGAAATTTGAAGAAAATGGATGAAAACACTAGAAAAATGCAGAAATTAATCATAAAATTGCAGAAAATGCATGAAAACACCAGAAAATGCAAAAAATACCAAAAATTTGCAGAATGCAGAAAATTACCAGAAAATTACAAAAATGCATAAAAATAGCAGAAAGTTGCAGAAAAAAAATCAGAAAATTGAAGAAAAATACTAGAAAATTGTAGAAAATGCAGAAATTCCACCACCTCCCGAGGCTTCCAGACCAGAGTATAATATCCTCTCATCTGGATTCAGATTAAACTGCTGTAGAAACTCTATCAATCACATGAACTCCACCACCTCTCAATATTCTATAATGTGAACAAGATTACTTAATAAATGAATTAAAACTAACTTCAATATTCTATACTATGAATAAGGTAACATAAAAATAGGTTCTATAACATCTGAACCTACGACTCTTTAGTAAACATATAACATTCAAACAAACTTTACTAACAGATACATATTAATTTTGTGTAGATATAAGCATATATACTTAAATATTATTAGATTAGATCATAACTGATTGCTTGGGATCAATCTCTATTAGATCCCATTACAAATGGATCAAATTTAAAATAAACATTTACAAAAGGATGCCAATAAAGCCCTAGTTTGCTGCTCACACCAGATTTACAACAAAAGACCTTTACAAATCTCCTCCCAGCCTTGGTGTTCCATATACAAGATTGTCACTTGTAAAGCATGTTCTAGCTAAAGAATCTGCCAGACCATCATTGCATCAGACAACCATTTCCAAGCTAGTCTTTGTTGGTATTCAGATAACTCGGTCTTGGTGTTGCATGGACATGGATACAGGAGTAAAAAACCAACAAATGTCCAAAAAGGAAATGTTACATAAAAGCATCCCTCAACAATCTTTGGAGTAACAGAATCCGATGCAGGTCCAAAATACAAACATGCCATCCATTTAGAAGAACCCATGCAACACTGTTAATCACATGATGTGAGTAACAAAAATTATAGTGGCCAGCAAACTAACGATGACAAAACAACCATTCCTTCCTAGCTTGCTTGGAAGTAAATGATAACCAATCCTTCTACTCTATATTATCCTACTTATCACTTCAACCACTATACACAAGACGTAGGGGATCCTCTCTGAGAAATTCCTAGAACTGTAAAAGAAGCCTCCCTATAATTATTCTCTCATGTCTCACCAACTTTCCTAAACATATTCATATTTTCCCCAAGTCAATATGCTAACTGAATTTTCATGATATTTTTCCATTTCTCAAGGAATTGAGTACAGCTGATATTTAAACCTCAAGTAAAACAATGTATGACCTAAGAAGAGCTATGAAAAAACTATTAAAACGAATGTAAACAACAAATTCCAAATTAAGGTACTATGTGCACATTTTCATATGAAGAAAAACATATGTAAATAAATAGGGCCACTATCTTAGTTCCTGCAAAATTTCTTTCATCGAACAAGAGAAGACAAAATATTTAGAAATTTATCATGATAATTATTCTCTAGAAACCATTTCTAGAAATTTATCATCGAACAAGAGAACAGTGGATAATGGCGGAGTTTCTCACAGTGAGAACGGAGGAAAACAGTAGAGAATCACAGAAGATGTACCGTGAATGGCGGAGTTTCTCACTGTGGTTGAAAATGGCGGAAAAGAGTAAAGAATCGCAGCAGATAACTGAGAACGCGTGATTGACAACGGCGGAGAACAGTATAGATTTTGCAGCAGATGAACTGAGAACGGCGGAGGAACCAGAACAGAGAAACCTTCGAGGTTTTGGACTTTTTCGAACCCCAAACAGACTACAGACCCAGACCCTCTGATGAAACCTCGATCCAGCCCACCCTGACCCTTTGCTCTGACCTACTGGAACCCCACCCTGACCTTCTTCCCCTGACCCTAATAGGTCATTTGATCCATCTTGACCCACTATTATGATGGGTGGGTATGGGTGGATATTTAAGCGGATGGGTTGGGGTCAACATTGCCACCCCTAGTTGCACACTGTTGCTGTCCATAGGGGCCTTTCATCCATTGTAAAGCAAATTTTGAAGAAAGATAGATGGGTAGGGGTGTCAATTAGACTGGATTTGGTCCTATCTGATCCAGTTCAATCAGTTCAATGTATCTTTATTACAAATGGACCAAGTCCAATCCAATTTAATAGATATTTGGGAGAAGTACTACTCAGCCCAGATCAGAATTTATTAGGCCCAAAGTACAGGGGGAATGGATGCCAAATTCACGGGCAGGATGTGGTTTATAGGGGGGCTTTGAAGGGTCCAATTCAATATGTCTTATTGATCCGTTAAATCCATTCGAATTGATTTTGATTTCAACGGGATCCAACCCAAAACCACTATGGGTAGGAATAAGCTGTGGAATGGGTCCCGAAGTCAGTGTTCCATCTTGATTCAAATGATTATGTTGGCAGTGAAGAGTTTTGTTTGTTCATTTCCGATTCACAATTTTTATAGAATTTGGTTTCTGCTTAAAATGTGTTTTGGAAGCGAATTTGAGCACTGTAGTTACCCTTTGCTTGTACAAGCTTATAATGGTTTTATTTTTTAAAAGAAAATCATAATCCATTGATTCTAGGAGCAATACAGAGACCAAGTACATTAATACATGTTCTTTAATTTGGTTTTGGGGATCATGTACGAAAAAAAAGGTGGTGATTGTATATATGTTTTTTTTTTTTTTTGTCCAAAACTGAAACCAAAATGTATTCTTTAATTTTTTGTTTGAAGAAAATTATTATTCATCATCTGTCATTAATTATTCGATATCTGTATTCCAAAATTTGTTTTTGTTTTAAAAATTAAGGCCCTGTTTGGATATAATTTTATAAAGTACTTTGAAAATATGATATAGTGTTTGTATTATAGAATTTATGCTTTTGCTTTCATATTTTCTAAAAGTATGAAAACCCTCAAAAGCACGAAATTGGCTTTTTATACTTCATGCTTTCGGTGAAATAGTGCTTCCGTTTTTGTGCAAATGTAACCACCCTCCAATAAAACTCTATACCCTACCTTTCCTCACCACTGCTGGAATCAGACTGTTGCACGATTGCCAAACCACTAGAAACTGTCATCGTAAGTACAAACAGATGTGATTTCTGCCAAATAGAAAAGGGAGAAGTACAAATCAGCGCAGTTTAGAATTTGCTAGGACAAGGGGAATGCATCCTGACCATGAATTGATGCCAAATTCACGGGAAGGATGTGGTTTATAGGGGGACAGGGCTAGTTGTAGGGGGGGGGGGGCTGGAATTCAGAATTCTGCATCGTGTGTCTCCATACTTTTCCCAATAAAAAATGATACTTCTGTTTTAGAATGTATATTTTTCAAATATTTTATCCAAACATTTTCAAAGTAATAATACCAAAGTAAAAGTATTTAATGTACTTTATAGTAAAGGTCTATCCAAACAATGCCTAACTTGTTCTTTGCTTTTCAAAATAAAAACATGTACACTTCAAGAACATGCTTTTATTGAATTTGTTGATGTTTCAATTTCACAAAAAAAAAAAAAACAAAGCCAATTCATTTGCGGTCTTCAGTCTAGTAAACAAATGGGCCTTCCAGGTGGACACTTATTCCAATTCCCACATACTACTTTAAAGTTGTGTTTGGTATCATTTTGAGTTGATCACTACAAATTAATGAGAGATATATAAAAAATATGAGAGTCCACTTTAGTTAGAACGATTAGGCTTAATCTGCTTGGAACAAGAAACATCAATTTGATGTTTCAACTATAAACCTTAATGCCACACATACATTTTAAGATATGCCACTTTCAGCCATAAACAATCTCAAATAACAGTTGCATACTAATTTGTATTGATCAACCCAAAATGTCTCAGGCACAAACAGCAGCAATGGAACAATTGTTTTGTCTCATTGAGCATATCCAATTGCACTTTTTTCTCCGGCCGAAAAATGCATAGATCATGGATCCCACGGTTTCATAGCCAAGATAGGCTGCCTATGTCTTAAACTTCATGATATAATATGGGTTATGGGGTAACATTTTCAGTTGATCATTCCTCGTAAGTGTCAAATTGAATTGGGATCTGCTCCTCACCGAGCGTGTCTCAAACCGACTTTACAGCCACATCCCACCTTATATTGGGAATATCTCCTCATGAATGATAAATATAAGTATGGGAGATATTCCCGATGTGCGGCCAAGACAGGCTGTGAGGTCAGTGTGAGGCGCATTTTGTGAGGAGTAGATCCAGACTTGTCAAATTATATATATACTAGTGGCAACCCGGGTTTTGTTAAGTGAGAGGGTTTTGTTAAGTGAGAGTGAAAGAACATATAAAATTTCTAATTGAGGTTTATCCAAATTAGAATAATCAATTTCCTAATTATTTTAATTAACTAATTTTTAGTTATTTATTTAAAATAGCAACTTTATTAGTAAACTATTAAATAATTTTACTAACTTTCTATTTCTACTCTTGTAAGTTAAGTTATTTATTATAACATTATTAATTTACTTATTTTCTAATCTAGTAATTTATGATAACTTTAGTAGTTTATTAATGTTCTAACTTACTAATTTAATAATGTAGGGTTATTTACTAAAGAACTCCCATAATTTAATGAATTTAATAAAATCTACCCTATAGTTTGTATTTTACTAAAACATCCCTTATACTTTGCAATTAATTTACTTAATTGACCTTCTGTTAGATGATAGTTTTAACCATAACACCAATTCAAATAAATTTAATCAAAAGAAACTAAAAACAAGAACATTATTTTTGCCCCTAATAAAACACATGCAACCACTATTTTTCTCTATTTGGTCAATTTTGGTTTCTATACACTAGACCTGTTCATGGGCTGGGCCAGGCCGGGTTCGGGTCGGGCTTTTACTCTTCATTAACATAAATATGTTAGGCCCAAGCCCGAGCCCGGCCCGACCAACGGGCCTACAACTTGGGCCCGAGCCCGACCCTAATAAAAAGCCCGAAGCCCGCCAAGCCCGAAGCCCGACCTAATAAAAAAAATTAGAAATTTTCCCTATTCAATAATCAATATAAATCAGAATTTATTTACATTAAAAAAATATATAAATTCAAAATTTATTTATATTAAAAAATATATATATATAAAGAAGGGAAAGAGGATGTGGAGAAGAAGAATTTGGTTGGAAAAAGAAGGGAAAGAGGTGAAAAAACGAGGGGTATTCAATTAGGGTTTTTAGGTTTATTTATAGGTCGGGCCGGGTCGGGCTATTTTGGCAACCCAAGCCCGGCTCGAATTTATTGTGGGCTGGGCTTTTTGGCCCGAGGTTAAGCCCGCGGGCCTATATACCTGTTTAAGCCCGTTCGGGGGCCGGGCCGGCCCGTCGGGCCACTCGGCCCATGAATAGGTCTACTATACACAAAGTGTTAAGAGTATTTTTGGAATAAACAATCATGGATTGATACCCATGAACATTTTCCAATTTTCACTCAGTTTAGGGGTACTTTTGGAATAAACAACCATGGATCCATGCCCCTGAACATTTTCCACTTAGTTTAGGTGATCATATTACTATTTTCAGATGGCAAAACAAATGGTTGATTAAGTAAATAGGTTGCAAATTATAAAGGGTGTTTTAGTAAAATACAAACTATAAGGCAGTTTTAAGTAAATCTGTGAAACTATAGGGGGTGTTCTAGTAAATGGCCCAATAATATACTATTTACCATACATTTTACTAATTAATATACTAATTTCTAGTAGTTTTAAGTAGTTTATGACTTTACTAAATAATAGTTTTAAGTAGTTTACTAATTTTTCTTCAATAATTTAAGTAATTTTCTAATTCAACGATTTAAATAAATTAAGTAATTTTCTAATTTTAACTTTATTGGTTAACTTAAGTTAAACAAATTTATATATCTAGTACATTAACTTTAACGGTTCAATCTAAGTATTTAAGGAATTTACTAATTACAATTACTGAAAGTTCACCTTTGTAATTTAAGTAATTCAATATTTAACTAATTTTAGGCCATGTTTGGGAGTGCTGAAAAACAAGTAATTATTCGAGTAAGCACTTATTTGCTTTTGGCACCCAATTTTTTCAAGTGCTTAAAATAAACACTTATTTATATTGGGCGTTTGGTAGTCTTTTTCTCTAATAAGCACTTAAATAAGCATTTGTGATTATTTTGCCTTCATTTTTTTCAAATTTTCAAAATATACTCTTTGAAAGCACTTTTATTAAATTACTTCTATAAAAACACTTTTATGAAAATATTTTTATAAAAGTACTTTTATGAAAACACTTTTACAAAAGCACTTTCATAAAAGTATTTTTGTAGAAGTGCTTTCATAAAAGTACTTTCATAAAATTGCTTTCATAAGAGTGCTTTTATAAAAGTGCTTTCATAAAAGTTCTTTTGTAAAAGTGATTTTATAAAAGTACTTTCTTAAAAGTAATTTTATAAAAGTGCTTTTATAAAAGTGCTTTCATAAAAGTACTTTTATAAAAGTGCTTTCATAAAAGTGATTTTGTAAAAGTGCTTTCATAAAAGTGATTTTGTAAAAGTGCTTTCATAAAAGTGATTTTGTAAAAGTGCTTTTATAAATGTACTTTTATAAAAGTGCTTTCACAAAAGTGCTTTTATAAAATTAAACTAGGGATAATTTTATGTGGTATTTTAAAATTCAACTAGGGATAATTTTGGAAGAAAAATTTTAATAAGTGCTTATTGTATAAGCACTTGAAAAAAAGCTGGAAATTTGGGTTTAAAAATAAGCCCTTATTTATAAAATAAGCACTCATTCCGGGCTTATTTCCCAAATACCCTTAGGTGCTTAATGGACTAAATAAACACATTTTTAAGCACGATCAAACATGGCTTTAATAGTTTATATATCTAAATTATTAATAGAATTTTGATATCTAGTATGATAACTTTAATAGATATTTAATTAAATAATTTTACTAATTATGATTAATCAAAGCTCGCCTGTCCATAATAATACCAAGTACAATAGTGGAGTGGATACTTCTATATATATATATATATATATATATATATATATATAAATATATATATTTCCACTACATAATGTAATTGGATTCAGGTTCCATGGGTTCCATTACTACTGCAATGTAAGTGGAAGAAGTGGAAGAAGGAGGTGGTTTAATCCCCTGCCTCTGAGTGAATTACTACAATGGAAAAAAGAAGAAGGAAGGATAAACTTCAGTCTAGGCATATATTAACAAGAATGTTCTGCAAACCAAAGATTTATATTTTTGGACTAAATCATACTTGGCTTCCTAATTTCTTTGGAATCAAGAATATTAAATATTATTGGTAATTAACAGAAAGAAATAATAGAGAAAATGTGTTTTTTTTTTATAAATAAAAACTAAACAGAGCAGAAATTACAAAGGGGGAGGAAACTCCACCCAGTTTGCTAACCATAAAGGTATCACATCAGTGTAAACACCTGAATCCGATAGCCCTTTTTTTGCTAGATTATGAGCTAGCATATTACTTTCTCGACCAGAGAAAGAAAAAGAAAGGTCTATGTCCTTACTAGAGTCTAAGATATCTTTATAGAAAAAGAAAGCATCATGGGCTCCAAGAGGGTTCTTTGAGGCTAGAGCTTGCATCAGAAGCTTGTTATTACATTCGACCACAAAAGGACCCTTACAAAGCTTCTTTGCTAAATTAATGCCTTGAAGGCAAGCAAAGGCTTCAGTTTGCAAAGGTGACAAAACTGGAGCAGGCCCAAAACAATTGGCTTCTCAGCAGACAAGATGATTTCTAATAACATATCCAAAACCAGCCTTACCTACTCGCACAAAATTGCCATCCACATTGATCTTCAGGGAGTTTATCTTTGGGGCCTTCCACAAAAAAGATGGTCTATCTTCTTTAGGCATTTGCGAAGAACATTGCCATTTTTTCAGCAAAATCATCTTCCTCTCCTTCCAAGCCCTATTAAAAGAGAGAAGAGATAGATGTGGATTAGGAAGTTCATTTTCAAAAACACGTTTATTTCAGCTCTTCCAAATGGTCCATAACAACATAGCCGAGTAGTTTAGAAGCTCCTCCTTCCTATCTTTCAAAAGACTACAACTGGCTATCCAATTTTCAAACCAGATTTTAAAATCATTTGGTGCAAGATCTGAATTATAGCCAAAGCATGAACCAAACCACAAAAATTTAGCATGATCACATTTAAAGAGAGCATGCATAGTTGTCTCTGGTTCTTTGGAGCAAATTGGACAGGAATTAGATTGAACTATTTTCCTTTTAGCTAAATTATTCTTGACTGCTATTGCATCCCATAGGCATTACCATATGAAGTGTTTGATCTTTTGGGTCAATTTTTAATTTCCATAACTCCTTCTAGGGAACTTTGTTTTGACTATTGATTCTAATTTTGATTGTAGATTGATTTTTAGAATGGGGATTCAAATCTTTCCATACTAGCAAGGAAATTGGCCAGTTTAACAGAGAACAAACCATTCTTAATCCCTTTCCATATTAGTCTGTCTTCCTAATTACCAGATGCCAAAGGGATTTTTTTATTTGATCTTCAATTTCTTTTGTAAAATGATCCCTAATGACTTTTAGGTTCTAGCATCTTCTTTCTTGATCTATGAGATCCTTTACCCAAACAGGCCTATTGTTTCTAGGGTTTGGACCCATTAGCCTGAAGTTTAAGGTGTCCTTTAACCAAGGATTTCTCCAAATTTTGACATTTTCTCCCAAGTTGATATCCCAAAAAGCCCCTAACTTGAGGATTTCTCTTCCAGCTAAAATACTTTGCCATCCCCAGGATCCTCTGTGCGGTAAGTTATCATTTAGAAAATGTTTTCCTTTTAGATATCTTGCTTTTATCATTTTGCACCACAAATTGTTTTCTTCTATACAGAGTCTCCAGGCCTGCTTTGCTAGAAGGGTCTTGTCGAAGTAGATTGGGTCTCTAAATCCCAATCCACCATCACCTTTGTTTCTATTTGTGATCTCCCAGTTTACCTAATTTACCTTGTTCTATTTTTCTTGTGATCTCCACTAGAATCTTCTCTGAGACTTTTTCATCTCATGACAGATGGATTTAGGGAACAAAAAACAAGACATAGTGTAATTCAAGATGATAGCTACTACAAATTTCAGATGGACTTCTTTCTCTCCATTTGAAAGTAGAAGCTCATGCCATTTGGAAGTTTTGGACTGAATTCTCCTTGTCAAATGGTTGAATAAATCTTTCTTTGATCTTTCAATAGTTGTGGGTAAGCATAAATAGATTCCAAGATGGTCCACCTTTTTTATTTTTAACCTTCTAGCCAAGAGTTTTTATAGTTTTGGATGAAAATTTTTACTAAAAAAGATACCCGACTTTGAAAATTTTACTTGTTGGCCAAAAGACTTTTCATAAAGTTTGACTACCTCCACCGGATTGACTTTCAGATGGGGTTGCCTTCGTGAAGAGGTAGTTGTCATCTGCAAAAAAGTGTGGGGTTGCCTCCATCGGATTTTGACTTTTTAGTAATTTTCATAAATTATTGGGCAATCCCTATTTAGTTTCACACCTGAAATCCTTTTTTGCAAAACAAGGTGATGAAGGTGGGTGAAGAGAGCTTCAGACACAAATAGGAAAAGGTATGGGGATAGAGGATCTCCTTGTCTAATTCCCATTTTAGGAAATAAAAGTTTACCCGAAGAGCCATTTATCAAGATTTGGTAGGATACTATTGAGATACACTCCAAGATCCAAGCTACCCATTTGTTTCCAAAACCTAGCTTTGTTTAAACCCTCTTTAGGAAACTCCACTCCACTTTGTCATAAGCCTTACTCATGTCCAATTTTAGAGCCATCCAAGCTTTATTACCCCTTGTTTTCCTCATGAAATCAATAATTTCATGGGCAATTAAGATGTTATCATGGATTTGCCTATTTGGAATAAGGCACTGTGGTTTTCACTAATTATTTTGTGCAATAAGGGTTTGACTCTGTTTACAAGGACCTTTGCTATGACCTTGTAAATGGTGTTACATAGGTTGATGGGTCGGAAATGAGTTGCCTCTGTAGGGTGTTTGACCTTGGGAATTAAAGCTATGAAAGTCTTGTTAATGTCCTTGCTTAAGTAAGAAGTGCTAAAGAATTCCAAAACAGCTCTGCAAAGATTAGGACCTACAGTTTTCCTATGTTTTTGGAAAATAATTTGGAAACCATCTGGGCTCGGAGCTTTCAAAGGAGCCATTTGAAACAAAGTTTCTTCGATTTCTTCCTCCTCTATATCTCTCGACAGCCACCTGCTCTCCTTTGTAGGTGCTCATGCTCTCTAGAATCTCTTTAAGGTCATACAAAATCAATGCTTTAAAGATATTCTCAAAGTGTTGAGTCAAGGCCTCTTTTATCTAATTTTGATCATCAATCCAAACACCTGCCTCTTTTTCAAGGCTGAAAATCATATTCTTGCTTCTCCTTTTCATGGTTTGAGCATGGAAGAACTTGGTATTTTGTCCCCATGTTGAAGCCAATTTACCCTAGATTTTTGAACCCACATTTGCGCTTCTCTTATAAGCCAAATTTCTAGTTTAGATTCTAGAGTTTTAATCCTTGATTCATTCTTTGAACATCCTAGATCTAATTCAGATTGTATTTATCTTTTCAAACTTCCAATCTTATGTTGGACATTTCCAAAGACTTCTTTGTTCTAGAGTCATAAGTTTTCTTGCAGGTTTGATAGATTGCTTTTAAAGTTGTCTTGAGCTGACCCATTTGGTTGCTCTACCCAACTTGCTTGGACAGTTTCCTTGAAATTTTCATGGGTTAGTCACATTTGTTCCATTCTAAAAGTTTTCTTCCTACCTATTATATTTCCTTCAGTATTCACTAGAATTAGGTAATGATCAGATCCCAGGCAGACCAAGACTTTAACATGGGCTTCTTTAAAAAGATTCTTCCAAATTTGGTTGCTTACAGCTCCATCTAGTTTTGCTTCTACTTTTTCCTTTCCTTCTCTTTTATTTGACCAAGTAAATTTAATTCCATGGATTCTTACCTCTGATAAGCCACAATTATTTAGGAACTTCTTGTTGGAGTTTAGGAGGCCCAAATTGCAGGGTCTCCCTCCTTCTTTATCCTATTTGATGAAGATCAAATTGAGATCTCCACAACACAGCCAAGGTCCCCTAACAAGCGTAGACAAGAAACCCCATTTCTTTAGAAATGTTTTCCTTTTATGTCTTTTGGGTTCTCCATAAATACAAGTACAAAACTATTTCTTACCTCCCTCCTTACAAATTTCAGTGTGAATAAACTAATTATCAGCAAAAAGGATTTTGAAAATGGCCCCTTCTCTCCAAAAGAGGGCTAGTCCCCTTTTTAACCCCTCTGCATCACTACCCCAACAGCTCCAGGATTTTAAGAAGCCTAATTTTTTCCTGTAGTTTAAGAGGGAGTGCTTGGTCTCCATAAGGAAAATAATATCTGGGTTTGTTCTTTTGGTGGTCTCCTTTAGAGCTTGAATTGTCAGTGGAGACCCAATTCCTTGACAATTCCAGCTTAAGATCCTCATTTGGCCCCTGAGGTTTGTTCTGGGATATAACCCCCCAATCCACTTATTTTTAGAAAAACCCCTTCTGAACGAATTATTCCTTTGGTGATAATGTAGGGTTAACAATGGACTCTCTAATTTTACTGATCCCCCCGTGTATTATGAACATAGATATTTTTTGGAAATAAACTAGCCCACCACCTTGAATTATTGAAGAATTCTTTTTTACAAGGGAGACTTTTGAAATGGGATTTTCTTTTTTTCCTGAAGTTCCTTTTTTTTCCCCTTTGTCCTATCCTCCTTGTGGGAGGGAGGCATACACTCTGAATTTAAAATTTTCTTTCTTTTTTTCCATTTTTGAAAAAAAATTTCCTTGAAAAACCTATCAGTACCAGAATACAAGACATTTAACAGAATGCAAGAGCTAATTGATGTAGAAGTTATTTCATTTTGAGTATACGAAGGAAAAAAATTTAGGTGTGAGAAAAGGTGTTGAGATCTTACCTAACGCTATAACTCAATTCAACTAATGTGGTAGGTGTGAGAACATTCTAAAGTTGAAGGAGAGAGGAATTATAGGGATCAAAGCATGTAGAGAAGAGAGATTATAGGAATTAGATTGGTTTTCTTGTATGGGAAGGTAGAGGATAAGGAGGAAACATGAGGATTGTTTAGGAGAGAGAGATTTTAGGAAAACTTTTAGTCTTGGGAGTGGTAAAGTCTGAAACGTGAGAGAGAGAGAGAGGAAAGAAGAGTGCTGATGTGGCATTAAGGAGAGAGTTAGGAAGGGGTAAGGGAGAAAGGAGAGAGGTTTAAGAAGAGAAGAGAGAAGGGAAAATGGGAGAAGGAGAGGGGTGCTGGCGTGGAACCTAATCACTTTACAATATAGTACTAGTGGGGACCCGTGCAATGCATGGGTGTTGTTAAGCGAGAGTTAAACAATAGAAATACATAGGAGTATATAATTGTTTTATATTTTAAATTTTTAATAACCAATCCAATCGAATTCGACCCGAGTTGGTTGGTTTTTTAGTATTTTCGATAAGCTTTGGTTTAGCAATTTTCCAACTTGACCAAGTTTTGTCAGTTTTGATTTGGCCATTTGTAAATCGACCAAAACTGAACCGACCCAAGCATAAATATATATATTAATATTTTATATTTTAAATATGATTTTTTTAATACAGGAAAGTGGGAAAATTCTCATATTTCTTAGTATAAAATATTTTATATCATAAATTTAATTTTTTAATATATTATTTAATAATACCATTATAATTTATTAAATTTAAATTTAATTTTAAAATTTCAATATTTTAAAGAAACAAACCAAACCAAAATTAAACCCAAACTAATATAACCCGAGTTGTTGAGTTTTCACTAATGGTCATTCGGTTTCAAATGATAAACTTTCGACCTAAGCAGGTCAATTTGATTGGAGAAATAGCCTACAACTGAATTGAACCAATCCTTGAACACTCCTAGTTTCAGTTAAATTAATAGTCTAATCTCCAATGGTTATTGAAAATTTATAATAAAAATACACAGTTATTGAAAGTAAATTTATAATGAGAATACAATAGATATTTAATAAAACTAAAATAATTACAAAAATACAATAAATACTGAAATATATTAAATTAATCAATAAATAGTATATTCTCAAATAATAGTTTAATATCTAATAAATATTAATTAATAAGTTATAAAAAATACATAATTATTAAAAATAAATTTATAACAAAAATACAGTAAATATTATAAATTAAATTTCAAAAGTTAAATAATAGTTATTTAATCTCCAATAATTATTGACAATTTACTGTTAAATAACAAAACAAAATTATATTTATAAATAATTATTGAAAACATATTTATCAAAAATACAATAAATAATGAAAATAAAATAAATATTAATTTTAGTATATTTAAATATATAATGAATAGACACTATTATTACTCATAAACATTCTTTTTGAAAGTTATTTTCTATAATTATTAATTGATATAAGTGAAAATAGTAAATTACAATATTATTTAGTTATTTAAATAATATTTTTATTTAAAATTTTTAAATATTAATTATTTATTGAATTCAATACTCTGTAAAATTATAATTAGTACTATTATTACATAATTCATCATTAATATTTTAATATATTAAATTATCATTAATATGAATATTACAAAGTATATTATAATTATTTTTCTACTATTAAGATTTGTTTTATAAATTTATTACATAATTTCGTTATTTTAACTATTTAAAATTTAGTAATGTTAAATATTTCGTTATTTAAATATTTAAATAATTCGTAAAAAATTTAAAATTTTCATTATTTGAATTTTATTTATTTTAATGTTTTTACATAATATTAGATATTTTGTTATATAATTATTTAGCTATTTTTAATGTTTTGTTATTTAAGATATTTAGTTATTGAAATATTTGAATAATGTTTTATTTTTTAATGTCAAATTTTTATTATTTGAATAACATTCAAATTGAATAATTCATAAAATTATAATTTATATTTTTGCTATATAATTTCATTGTGCATTTTTTAAAAATATATAATTATTAATAATATACATATTATTAAATCTATTATAATTAATTTTTGTATTTTGAATAAATATATCAAAGTTAGTATATAATTTTGTTGTAATATTTAAATATTTTGAATTTTTTAATTGAAAATTTCTTTAAATAGATACAGATAAAAAGAGGGAGAGAAGATAAAGAGGAATTAGAAAAGCAAATCTTTTTTTCTTTATGTGAAATTAAAAAAAATATAAAATAAAAAAAACAGGAAATTAGGAAGGAGGTTTGGAGCAGTGACGTGGAATAGATAAATAAGATAGAATTGGTGACTTCTTGTTGAAAATCGACCTCTCTAAGGCCTTTGACTAAATGGAATATGGTTTTGTTATCAAGGTATTAAAACTGAGGCATTTCAGACTACTTCTGAAAATTGCATCTCTTGTTCTTCATTTCTTATTGGGGTTCCGGGCTCTCCTATCCAACCCTAACGAGGATTAAGACAGGGAAGTCCTCTCTCCCGCTACATTTTCATTCTTTGCTTGGTTGTGCTTTCAATATTGCTTGCCAGAAGTTTATATCGTGGCTCACTTACTGGTTTTCAAATTTGGTTCTGCAGGATGCAAGATAAATCATCAGACGACTTTATCCTTTGTGGAAGAACCTCCGTCCAAGAACTCAAACCATATCAAGCTTTGTTTAGAGAAGTTCAGATGCTGGTCAGGATAAGAGCTTAACAGGAATAAATCTTCGATCTAGTTCAGTCCAAATACCCACAGAAGAGTGAGACGCTTCCTAGCTTCTATAATGGAAGTCAAAGAATAGTCCAAGCAATCTAAATACCCGGCCGGGTTCTTTCTTTGACCTCCAAAGATCGAGTAAAGAGAACTGGAATCTGGTGATTGAAAAAATTTCCAACAAATTACAAAGTTGGAAGACTAAGCTTCTCTCTCAAGCTGGACGCGGAATTCTGCTAAAAAGCACTGTTGAACCAATTGCCACTATTATTTAGCTACTTCCCTAATCAACCGTTCTGATCTCTCACAAGATTAATACCCTCTATAGGGATTTTTGGAGGGGTTGCTTGGACAAAGAAAAGTATACTTATATGAAGATAGCTGGAGTTGTATTTCGAAAGAAAAAGATGTTGGTGGTCAATCTCTCCCTCATTATGAAGCTTAATTACATGGAGATCGATTTTTATCTAACCTTAAAATAGGGTTGTTCATAGGTCGGGTTGGGTCAGTTTATTGAGATTTTTTCAACTGACCCGATCTGGTCAAGTTATCTGAAATTGAAACCAAAACTGACCCTGTGTTAAGCAAAACCGACCTGGTCGGTTTGAGTCGGGTTGGGTCGGTTTGGGTCAGTTTCGGCTCTAAGTTCAACCATGGTAATAAATTGAAATTTCAAAATTTTGATTCTTGAGAGTCAAATTGTATTAGAGATTGTGTTTGAATTGAGGGGCTAAGGGGGGCGGACCAAGTTAGAATAGAAGTTATCAAGAAAATAACCATGGTAATAAATTGAAATTTCAAATTTTTGATTCTTGAGAGTCAAATTGTATTAGAGATTGTGCTTGAGTTGAGAGGATAAGGGGGGCAGACCAAGTTAGAATAGAAGTTATCAAGAAAATAGAAAGTCAAACTGTATTAGAGAAAGAAGACTGAAATTTGTATATTTCAAAAAACCTTATAATCTTAATAAAAAAGGACACCTAATTCTAATTGTAATTGGCTGCCTATCTAGTGTAAAAGACTATAGAAACTAGGATCCTTTGATTCTTTTCTTTAAACTTTTCCAAAAAAATTTCTTGTCTAATTGTCTTACGATACTTGCCATTAATGTCATTCCTGAATAGAAGACTAGAAATTAAGTTAGGTTATAATTAGGATAGAGACAACTTAGTTAAATAGGAGCTAAATAGGTTGTAACTACTAACTAGGAACTAACTACTAAGTCAGTTCGGTTCAGGTCGATTTATGATTTTTTACAATCCGAAACCAATCAGTGTTGAAGAAAACCCGACCTACTCGGGTTGGACCGGTCCGGGTTGATCGGTTTGGTCGGATTGGGTCTTCTTATCAACAGCCCTACCTAAAAAGTCTTTGGTCGCAAATCCTAAAGGCAAAATATCTCCGTGTAGAAAACATCTTTTGGAAGTCTAAATCAAAAGGAAATATTTTAGCAATTTGGGCCTCAATGTTGCAATGCTCAGGTTGGTATTCTTATCCTTGAGGATCCATGGATCGATCGATGGATGGAGCCCTGAATCTATTAAAGCCGCGGGGGTTAATCTGGATTGCAAAGTAGGAGTGATGATTGAGCCGAACTCTGGAGGATGGCATCATGATTTCATTCATAATCACTTTCCCCCTGAACTAGCTGATGCAATTTTAAGAATTAAATCCCTTTTCAGAATACAGAGAATTAGAGATGGATGACTTGCTTGTCTGGAAGCCCTCGAAGAATGGTTGTCTTATTACTACAGCTTCAGTCTATAAGTGAGTGGCTCTCTCATCAATCTCCTCTTCCCACATAGCCTTTGGTAACTTCGACTGGAACACTTAATTTCTGGAAATTCGTGGGGCTCACCCCAAGAGTCCACCTTTTTATATGCATGGAAATTAATGCATCCAACGTTAATTGTCTCCCCCTCAAAGATACTCTTTTCAGAACATACATCAAACTCGACCATTCTTCCATGTGAGATTTGCAATAAAAAGAAAGAGACCACAAATCACTTGTTCTTTCAATGTGATATTGTGAAGAGGATCTGGTTGGCTTCTAATGCGAGTTCGTACTGATTCTCATCCAATCCAGACTGTGATGTTCTGGATTGGTTCTGCTATTGGACAGAAATAATGGATGATCCCAAGGCCCGTGATCATCTCCCTCTTTTTGCTAGATGTGCCATCATCATCTGGAACGTTTGGCGCCACAGATGCAGTCTGGTTATATACTGCAATAATCCCTTTGATTTCACTAGAGTGCTAAATGACATTTTTGTTCAGACAGCTGAATTGGAAGAGACTCTCTACTCCGTTCCTAATTCTGCCCAAAGGTCTCTGTTATTAGATCTATTGATGAGAGAAACAGATGGTCCAAACCCCCTTTGAAATGGATAAAATTAAACTTTAATGGGGCTTACTCTCAACAAGGTGCTGGTATAGGCCTGGTTCTAACTAAGAGACTCTTTGCTCAGTGTGTTTTGCTCCTCGGGTTTGTAATATGGCCGCTCACATTACATTGTTGCTCGTAAAGCTTCTTCTTTCTCCCCAACTCAAACTCAAACCTTTTCTGGAGGATGTGATATGCTCTGAATGTTCTTGATTATCTGGTTGCCATTTGGCGTCAAAAAAAAAAAAAAGATAGATAGATAGATAAATAAAATACATATAATTAAATATATACAGGCCCCAACACTTTTCGGGCCTAGGCTTAGACCGGGCTTAAACAAAAAAACCAAAGCCCAACCCAGAATTTCTCTCATGGTCGAACTAAAAGTTCATCGCCTGAGCCCTGAGGAGACTGAGTGCATTGCAATTAGATTGGGCCTGGCCACAGCTGTGTCCATGGGTCTGGATTGAGTCAGATACGCTAACTGAGTTAGTGAGCATCATCACATCAAGCTCCTCATTGAAGGTGACCGAGCAGGCCATGCCCCGTTTCTATTCTCCACCTTCTCTATGAACTATGATATCTGGTTCTGGGACCTTAATGCGGTGCTCTGACTCTCTCAAGATCAGTTTCGGGCGGTTCATCGTTCTGCTAATGGGTTGGTCATGCCATTGCTGCCGTTAATGGGCTGTTGGGGCCTTGGGCTTTCGCCCCAACCCCAAGGGGCTCCTCATCCAAAGGCTTCAAGACAATTGGGTCAGATCCAATAAACCCGGTTAATTGGTTTTAGGCCCGGTACTTCTCTGATACTCTAGACTGGGACTGGTTTTTTAGAGTATACCATAACCCAGCCCAGACTCAATCCATTGACAGCTCCAGTTTTAATTTCAAAATCCTAGTAAATAATAGGAGTTTTATGATAAGAGTCTGGTTTTGTGAGTGGAATTCCTCCTGCTGAGTGGGTCTGTACTCTTTTTAGCTTCCTACATTGCAAAATGCAAATACTTCTCCTACTTTCCAATTTAATGTACAGAATAATTTCATTACCTTTTTTTATTTATTTTCTGGCATTGCTAGTCTGTAGTAATTTGATACTCTTACGTCTTACTTTTTCTGGGACTGAGACAAAGAAACTACTATACTAAGATTGATACGAATGCCTTGGTGTCACGGGGGTAGTTCTACAGCGGAAGAAACCCGTGCGGCGTCTTGGCCAAGGCAGGCCGGGACAAGCCTTTATGCGCTTAGAGGCTAGGAGTTGCCCGATGGGATGGCTCCACCAACGTCAGTAGCACTGGATCATGACCTCAAGTCCAATGGCCGGGGCATTCTCCTAGCTCAGACCGGTCCATGGGAGGCGCCACTTACGTGCTAAAGGGGGACAACCATAATGGAAGGCGACCATGCGCCGATGAGGTGACTTGGCACCGATGTGAAGGGTCTCCTGTATGCCGATGATGACAGGCACCTGTGTGCCAAGATGATAGGCAACCGCTTGGGTCGGAGCACACCC